>PVJA010001846.1:0-117505 GCA_004027025.1 Myocastor coypus
AAAAAAAAAAAGAATATGAAGTGCCTTCTAAATGTTCCATCCTTTTACCACAGCAAGAAGTAAAAAAGACCATCTCTGTTTTATCTTTTTCTCCTTCCATCCACCAAATAATCAACAGAGTCATTCACACATGAAGAATCCAAAATATGTTCATTTTATTTTATTTCTCTTTTAAAATACAGCCTTTTACTAGTGAGAGTTGTAATGCAGTGTGTGATAATGGAACAAAGAAAAAGGCCATGCACATGAAAGGCCCAACAACTCAGAAAGGCCCAGAAAGTATGTGCAGAATTCATAGCAATAATATTTGGCCTCTTTTCAACTCAATACCAATCAAGGGTTTTCCAGGGGCTGGGGAGATAGCTCAATAGAATAAGCATTTGTCTGCTAAGCCCAAGGACCTGAGTTCAATCCCTGGTTCAGCGAAAAAATAAGTTTTCCTACCTATTTTTTACCTTGGGCATATGTGTAGAAAGATGTCATAACTAAAAGCAAAGCAAAATAAGAACATTTAGCATGGAGGAGACATTTCAGGAGTGAAAGGAGCTTTACCAGAGAAGCAATAAGCGAACATGTGACATTTGCATTATTTGGCAGATTTACAAAGTGTTTTAACAAGCAGTATCTCATTTATTCTGCCCATATGATGAGGTCTTCTTGTGGCCCTGCTGTATAAAACAAAATACACAGGTTCAAGGAATGAATGTTAAGTGGCAGAGCTGAGGTACAAATCCAAATTCTGGGTGATTCTCCAATATGTTGCCTGGTACCCTATATCACAAATAAAGCCCTTCAGTGAGGGGATAAAAACCAGTAATCCCTTGACCTTGACCAGCTATAAATTTTTCATGGCTGTAAAAGAAAGGGTTACCAACCAGCTGCATACTGCCTCCAGGAGGATCAGAAAACTAAATGGCTTATAGCAATTGTATTGAAATTAAATTTCATTGAGTTTGTTAAGACAAACATAAGCGCCCTGAATAATTTAAATGAAATCTTGTTTATGAACCTTTTGAATTACTTCTAGAACTTGCCTTTTAGTCTTATGAGTACTAGCACAGATACTTTCATCCAGCTATGAACAATAGTATTCTTAGGATAACAGTAACAATCACTGTTACCAGTTCACTTAGGCCTAAATTAAGCAGTTCATGAACTGCTTAAATTCTATATTGTGATTCTTTTTTCTTGTTAGAAGAAGCAATGACTCCTAATTCATAAAGCAATTCATTTTAGGGAATCTATTGATTTTAAAAATGTACTTTACATGCAAAAACTCAAAATTCATATCACATAGCATAATCATTCCTCAATTAATCAAATTTGATGAGGAATTCTAATAGGTTCCACAATTAAGCTTTTTATATATTAAAAAACAATATAGCAATCACCATTTCATACATAAGACCTCACCACTGCAAAGATGATGTTCTAAATTTGAACTTGAAAGGAAAACCCATCAGTGAGTCTGCTTGATTTCTTTAATCTATTCATGTAGGTTAATTACCTGACACTCATTAAGATGACTCTGGGCTTCTTTAAATTTCTGACCATATTAACCTCTCCAACTAATCCTTATTAGAAAAGTATTAAAGAGTGTTCATTGCTATTACAAATTGAATCTGAAATGATGAAACAATTATCAAATAAATGGAGTAGAAAGTGAGGTTATATGCATGAGAAGATTCAATGCATCAAATATTTTACTTCCATTATTTTAAAATACAGGTCTTAAGGTCTATATGCAGGAAATGTGTTTAAAGATCAGTCCTAAATCTCTCCACTCTACTCTCATCCAGTGGGCTAAAATACAAAAACCTCAGGTTTATTAAGAAAAGCCTGATTCAGTGCAAACAAGTATCATTTTAATCTAAATAACTGAACAGAGAGAGTTAACTGTCTTGCTTATAAGTCTACATCCAATAATTACTTAAGGTTATGAGTCCTTTATTCTATATAATTCAGTTTTGAAATAATAGAAGCCACCACGATAAAGAGAGTACAGACTATGGTCAGCATCTCAAAGGCGGGATATATAAATGTGATACAACTTTTAAAATCTGAACCTTTAAAGCTTCTGTTCTCTAGGATAAAAAGTCAAATGTAAAGAGATTTCTTTCCTAAATAAACTCCACTTCAATTTTTTCTCTAGGCATCAACAATGGATATGCCACCCATACTTTCCTATTTGAGTGGTCTTCAGCATCACACCCATGCCTACACACATGTTAAGCTGCATTGTTATTTTAAAGTATTGAGGCTAAATAGCAAAACACAAAACAAGCACAGAAATTTAGACTCAGAAATTTGGAGTGATGCAAGTGGCAGAGAAAGGAAAAAGTGATAGGATAGACACATTGATAGGAGGGAGACACTGGTAACAAAGAGGGGTTAAAGTCATTAATACAGAAAGATCCTGTCCTATCTGGAGAAAGAATATACACTGTAAACAGCAACAACCAAAGGGAAATACAAGAATTCAATCCAGCAACATAGCAGTAATTTGCTTCATTAGTAGTGTTCATTAAAGGGAAACTGTCTTATGCTTCATATTGACCAAAAGAAAACATAGTAGGCTCAAACATGGCTGTCAGCAGCATTGACTAGATCTTTCAAGATGTTCTTTATAGAGACCATATAAAAATTTTAAAGATATTCACATTGGGCCAGGGAGATAGCTCAGCAGCATAGTTCCTGCCTGGCAAGTGAAAAATCCTGAGTTAATTCCTGGTACCAAAAAGAAAGAAAAATAAAAAATTCACATCTATTGATATAACAAAATCAAGAAACTGACCCAAGGAAACTATAATGGCTACTCAAAAAACTGATTAATGGGTATTCATTACAAAGTTGTTTATCACTGTGCAAAATGTATACAACGTAAATATCCAACAATGAGACACTGTGTCAACAGCATGTGGTATAATATTGTATACATGGAAGTACACATGCAGACACAATCATGCATTGCAAAACAACAGAGATTCATTCTGGGAAGCTAACCAGTATATGATTCCTCTGTCATGGGAACTTCACTGTGCATACTTACACAAACCAAAATGGTTACTGTACTGCATGTTACTACTATACTACCAGTTACCATACTGAATACTGTAGGCAACAATAATATTTATATGTCTAAATATGGAAAAGGTATAGAAATGATGCCAAGGGATGACAGTTTGTCAGCACCATTATTATTTTATCACAGTAGCATCATCTACATAGTGCATTATTGTCAAAAATGTCATTATACAACACATAACTATTTCTAATTTAGCTCCAATATCAATTTTATATTCCAAGTATTGTTCTACATGTTTTACAAATATAGGGTCTGTGCCCCACCCCATACAAAGAATACACACCTCAGAAAAATAATATAGTGGTCTTTTTCAATAGGTGGAATCACCCTTATATGAGGGACCCTAAAGTAAGTATATCACAGAAAAAACCCACTACACTGCCAGCCATTAGAGAAGAAATTGAAAATGTATCTGCTGCAGTTTCAATGATCAAAGTTACTAAAGCAGCAGTCTGCTGTACTAATAAAATCTAGAAAATAATGGCCACCACTTTGAGCACCTCCTTTTAATTGAGGCCAAAGTTAACTTATATCAATTTCATGATATCTCAGAATATTTAGAACTAAGTTATTTATACAGGTTTTATTTTTCTTGATGTGTGTGTAAATTTTTAGATAGACTATTTCATAATAGCCCTATCACAAGGCACTACCATTATCCATCTATTAGAGACAATAATACATAAAAGTACAACCTACATATCTTGTCCAAAGTTACATAATCAATGAGGAAAAGCTGGAATTTGAAATAACATGCTAGCTACACTTATCTCTGAGACAACTGCAATAGAATTATATATTTTCCCAATTGTTTTTCTAGTTTTCCAATTGGAATACACATTATAAAAAGAAAATTTTCATCTTTATTTTTTAGTGTACAAGTAAAAAAAGCTCCACAGGATATAATAGAAAATATCAAGTCCAAATCATCAAGATGGAAATAACAACTACTGTTTTAACATGCTCCTATCTTATGTCGAAAGGAATAGATATAAAAAAGCAAAGAGTCAAAATCTGAGCTTAACTTTTAATGTGGTTGCTTCAACCAAACACTTCAGAAAGCTTTTAATCACAGCTATGTTTCCAAAAGTCTTAGGCATAATGTAATGTGCTATTATGTAAAGGCACGACAATCATTTAGTCTTAAACACTGGAGTAAAGAGTAGTTTCTCTGCTAGAAGACATGCTCAAAACTTGAATCACGTTTTCATGGATTATCACTTCCTAAATGTATCTTTCCATGAAACATCTCTCCAAAAGTCTCCTCAGATCAAGAGCCTAAAAGGTATATTCTGCAAAACTGGAATTTGAATATTTTCCTTCCTATGTATAGTCATTAAAACAACTGCAAAATGCTTACAATGCACTTTCCTTACTCTCCACAGCAGCATATGTCAGCAACAGGGAAGTCATGAGTTCTAGTCCTAACTCACCCCCGATAGACTGGCCCATCTAAGCCTATTTACTCAGGAGTAAAACAGTCAAAAAACTGCCTGCTGGCAACCTTTCTAAGAGAGTTGTCTAAGACCTAAAATGAGTTTGCAGAGCACATTCACATGTGAGCCACACAATCCTTTGTAAACAACTGCCTTCCCTCAATATTCTCGAGCTGTTAGCATTATTTCACTGTTTATACTGGTTTCCTAAAGCACCCATCACCTCACTAGAGAAATAAATTTTTAAAACAGCGCTTACTTTGAACAAGAAATGCAAATTATTTGCAACTAAACACTTTCTAAGGGGTAACATATATATTAGTAACAACTGATTTATAGGAACCCCTTACTTATGGGCATCAATGGTTCAGATTTCCTCCAGAGAAAAGAGAAAAAAAAATGAAAAGAAACTTCTCTCCATTCCTACTAAATGAGAAAAACTGTTCCATTCTCAAAAATGAACTGTGGGTGATCTACACAGTACTGCAGCATACAATGGCCTCATCACCAATCATGAACACTAGGAAGACTGAGCCAATGAATTAGGCAAGTTAATTTCCCATATCCAATTCTGCAGCCAGCTTGATTCCTTAAAAGCCTGAAACAGCTGCCTCTACACACACATACAGATCACAAATACAAATGTTCCCTGTGATTATTTTTCTGTTAAGCCTAACTTACTTGAAAGATTATTTGGCGAGTATTCTATATTTGCACCTAATAAAAATTTGCTGTCTTGTGTTTTGGCACCTGAAACTCCACATACTTTTCTAGAAGACATGATTTATCTCTGACTCTGAAACTGAATGAACATTTTATTATCTTTTTGCCAAGTAACTCGTAGTATAGCCATGTGTTTGTGGATTCTTTCTACCTGACTGGCCAAATAGAAATGATATAAGAAGCTATTTAGAAACCCTGGTCCCACAAAAAAAAAAAAAAAAAAAAAAAAGTTATTTAGAAAATAATGTTCAATATGGGTCCATTATCGCAGAAGAAAGTCCTACTTCAAGACCCACAGAAATAGGAAAAATAAAAACAAACACACTAAAATAGAAAAAGGACTCAGGAAAAAGATCCTGGCAGCCTGACTTGCGGCTGATGATTTAAGGGCCTGGAGGAAGCTGATGATGTATTCTGACTATGTTTCCAGAAGTCTGAAATTTTTCACAATAAAAACTTTTGCAAAGAAGAAAAGGAGGCAATTATAGTTATTAGATAATAATAACATGGGATATTATATTTGTTTACCTCATGATTTCATAATTCTAAATGTAATTACTTATTAGATCCCTATAGAACCATCCCGAGGCTTGTCACAGTGCTGCATTGTCTCTGGGCCATTGTCTTCACAGTCACTGACTGGGAAGCTGCAAGATAGCACAGCACAGCACAGCACAGGCCTTGCTCACATGTCTCGCACACCACCTGCAACTAATCAGTTGCTCAAAAAGAATAGAAAAGAAGTTTGCTGAATGAATAAAAGCCCACTTCTTTGTTTCACTGAAGAACTCAAATTGAGCCCAAGGGCACAGCATTCTCTTGTTTCCTTTAAAAATAAAATTCTAAGCCTCGACTTAGACCAGAGTTCTACCAGCTATCAAATGTTAAGACAAAACAAGAACAAATTAAATGTTTGAAATATACCATTTATCCTTGTAGCTTTATACACATATAACTCATTCAGCCTTTGTTTTCTCAGAAGGAAATGGTGAAAATGACCTCATACAAAGGCTCTTTTTTAATTGGCTAAGATACAGAAAATTTCTAGCTCTTAGTAAACATTATGCATAATACTCTGAAATCTTGCTTCTTTTCCCCACCCCAACTTTTCCCTCTAAAGCCTGCCTCACTCTAGACCAATATTCTACAAACACAACGAGTGAAGGCATCAGAGCTGAAGGAAGGCAGGGCACAGTGAAGACCAGGATGAGAGTCAACTTCTCTTTGCAGTACCTGTCCTTGTCAAAGTGTTCAACTCTTTCTACCCCAATCTCTCTTCTTGGCAGTATTTGGTCTCCTCAGGAGCTCTACTGTCAACTATTTAGACATAAAAGTTCTTCCACTGCCCCTGGCAGTGAAAGAGGGGAAGGAGATGGAAGAGGGGTAAGACCAGACTTTACTACCCTTAGAAGACACTGGAAAGAGTTGAGACTTTTTGGTATTTCAGGTAAGCACTGTGAGTGAATTTTCTTTCAGAAAAAAATCCTCCATGGTTTAACTCAGACACATCAACAATCAACTGAATTTTCTGAACTGATTAGCATCTGTGTATCATACAAAGCAAAAAGTAAACCTGCAAATAATTAGAGGAAAGAATGGGTGTAGTGGCACATTCCTGTACCTGTAATCCCGGTGCTTGCTTGGGAGGATGAAAACAGAAGGATCACTACGTGTCCTATCAGTGTAGTCAGATGTTGCAGACTCTGTACTGGAAAAAAAAAAAAAAAAAAACCTAAACTACATTAGAATAAGCCCTCACAAGGTAAACTGATTCCTTGCCCTGAGAGATGTATACTTCTGTAGGCAGGTAACTGTTGGAAAAAACAAGGTTTTTGTACTTAAACTTAAAAATGAGGTTTTGGTACTTAAAATTTAGGAATAGCAAAAAAAAAAGGAGACAAAATATATGATCCATCTACTTCACAAACATTATCATACAATGGCTTTCATATTTCCTTAATTCTGTGTTATTATTATAGAACTCAAAGTACTTTTTCTTTTTGCATTTTTTTCATTTTTATAGCTCAGAAAAAAGTAATCACCAGAATAATATTTTGCTATTTTGCAAACATATTCCCTAGACTTGGTAGAAACAAAGAAAGACAGGGCAGGAATCACAATCAAGTGCAATGCGATCCTAAATACAGGTACTAAGGTATAAAAAGTAAAGCTGTAATAATATGCTGTGCTGTAAAAGGCTCAACAACTTTTGACATTGCCATTTCTGCTGATAACCCACTACTATTACAGATTATTAGAATATATTGGATTATTTTGCTGAATTCATGCACCTACAATATTTGAATGGTAATGAAACATGCATCTTTGACAAAACAAAACCAAAAGGGGATATAAATGAAGGACAATTTTGTAGTGAAAAAAATAGATAGACAGATAGATAGATAGGTATCTGTGTATAACAAATAGGATCGATATATAGCTACTTTCTCTTAGTTCAATGAGAAGATTTGTACTAATAGTGTTTAGACAAGATATCATGTCTGCATCTTATACTCTGAATAACTACTATGGAGACAACAATATGCAAGGTATTAATTATTGTAACTGTCCTACTAACCTGTTTTGAAACTATCACATTGCTATTTCTCTCTCATTAAGATTAATAAAAACATTAAAAAAACAAATACAGATACTGGAGTTCCTCTGGTTCTACTATTTCCTGCATGCTTGATCTAGAACAAAATAATTTAGGCCTTACTTCCACCGTAAAATGGAGGTAAGAGCACTGGCCTCAGTAGCTATAATGCTTGTAATGACTGTATCTGTGTAAAGCCATCTGGCATTCCTGCACACAACAAGTTCTAAATACAAAATCACTACTCACCTTAGATTTCTTTTACATCCCACACAGGGTGATATCAGCTTAATTATTTGTTATTGCCCAGAGAACACATGCTCGTAGGTTCTGTATGGAAG
Organism: Myocastor coypus; assembly: GCA_004027025.1. Taxonomy (NCBI): domain Eukaryota; kingdom Metazoa; phylum Chordata; class Mammalia; order Rodentia; family Myocastoridae; genus Myocastor; species Myocastor coypus. The sequence continues at coordinate 8,182 of PVJA010001846.1, forward strand.
GACTCCACATTGCTTTTTTACATAGATGTTTTATGGGCTGACAATACACAAGATGGCTTCAAAATGACTAAAAGAAAGAGTGATTTACTGAGAAAGGTATGCATATCTGAATCTAGTCCTGAATCTCTGAACTAGTTATCAATCCCCAACTATGAATGAAGACAATCATATGAACTCTATTTACCTATTTTCTGCTTGAATGAAATTCCCTCATCTCAGATTCATTTTCATTTATGCAGCTCTGCATTTTGTCTCAGTGAACAAGTATTGATGAAATCACTATGTAGCACTTCGGAGTGGCACAATCCTTAATAATATTAATCAACTGCAAGTTTAAGATCTGAGAAAAGAGTCAACATGCCATTGTGGAACTACTTAAGCAAAAGACTTCCATAAAATGGTTTCTTCACTTACTGCTGAAGAGAGGAGAGAAGGCGGGTAAAGCAAACATAGAGGGGAGTAAGCAGTAGTATTTCAGAAGAAGCAAAAGTTCTATATCTATAAAATCTAAGGTCAAGTTAGGCCCTGCTGGGTATTAGAAATAAAATCTTGCCTAAGTGATTTCTCACTCCTACATTTTCAGGTCAGGGAAAAAACTTTCCATTCTGTCAAATATTTGTCAAGAAAAATGATATGCAGATGAAAAATATTTATAAACCACTGAACACTCTTGGACCATGATTGTTATCAAGATGCCTCATTTTAGTTGAAAGGTATTCATTATCTTTGGAAAACTGGAAGTCTACAAACTATTAAAAATCTGCCCTTTTGAAAATAATAAATTGGTGCATAATTCTATGTAATGAGCTCAGACAAAAAGTATTTATTGAGTGCCAACTGTATGCAGGGCACAGTATGTTGTTATGGAGAATATGTAAGACAGTATATATCCCATATGCTATTGTTCTACACCCTTTACATCCTCCCAAACACACTGTACTACAAACCATAAGCATTCCCCCCACACTAAAGGCCTAAACCTATAGTGATAGCATGTGAATCCAGAAGTCCATGATGTCTTATTTGACTTGGGGCAAGACCTTCCACAGTAGCCCATGGTTCCATAGTTCTCTTTAATTAGTAGTTCTCACATAAACTTACAAAAACTTGAAAGTATGGAAGTAGCATGGAGAGAGGGGAAAGAATAGGGATAGAAAAAAATGTAAAGGTAGCATACACATGTACCAACTCAATATTACAAATATAATCATTATGCAGTACACAAGTGTACTACTAAAAAAATCTAGAAGATACCTCACGTAGAAGATAGATATTTGATGGAAAGAATCTTTTAAATCCAATTACTTAAATCATAAATTTTGCTCATTAATAGATGGATAAAGAAAATATACTATGCCTATATAATGGAATATTCAGCTATAAAACCAAAGTAGTGATATACACTGTGACATGAATTAACTCTGAAAATATTAAGCCAACTGAAAGAAGCCACATGTTGACTGTATGATTACATTTATATGAAATATTACAGGCCAATCTATAGGTACACAAAGTAAATTAGTAGTTTCCTAAGATTGGGGAAAACAGAGTATGACAGATGAGAGGAGGAATGATTCCTTATGGACACATTGTTGTGAATATACTATAAGTACTTGAATTCTGAATTTTAAAATGGAATTATGTGGTATGTGAATTACATATCTATCAAGCTATTATAAAAAATCATGGCTGGGCATGGTGGCTCACGCCTGTAATCCCAGCACTCGGGAGGCTGAGGCAGGAGGATCGGTGTGAGTTCGAGACCAGCCTGAGCTACAAAAGTGAGCTCAGGACCAGCCTCAACTGCATAGCGAGACCCTGTCTCAAAAAGACAAAAAAAAAAAAATCATGAAAGTTATATACAAAAATTTGACTATCAAAAATATGAAATAAAACTTTAAATGGAAGAATAGCTATTTTTATTCAAGCTCATTACACTTTCTGTGTGCTTTTTCATGAGTAACAACAAAATGTATTTTTTCCAAATATAATCATTTTTTAAAAATTTAACGCATAAAAAGTTGTAGCATATGATGTCTCAATGCATGTGTATACTGTATAATGTTCACATCAGAAGAAGTATATATACATCTTCAAGCATTTTTTTTATGGCTAAAATGTTCAGTATCATCTTTTCTTCTTGAAATAACAGTACATAGCATAATCACAATAATCATACTAGGTAAGAGCTGCATTGCTAGATGAGGCATGCTCCTTTCCTTCCTGAAAAGGTCCTGAAAATGTTTGCTTCCTTCATTTTATGAATGTTCAGGGAAAAGGAGAGTCACCACACAGCTCCCAGCTGAAAACACAGTCAGCACAGCACTGTATAGAGAACTTGGGTCCCCAAAATGCACATGGTTGGTCCTCTTCAGCCACCCCCTATACTGCCTGTACTACTTAGGTCACTGCAGGGTCATCAGTTTATCACTGGCCCTGCAGGCCAGTCTGTGTCAGTAATACCTAATTGCTAATTGCCACTTTCACTTGCTTTCCAGACTACAAAATTTATCAGTTTTTGTTGAATGCCATTCAAATTACCGACTATGAAATACACAGATTTAAAAGGAAAAGTGAAGCACAATGAAAGGTAGAAAAATATGGCATAGTAATTCTTTACTATACATAATATATGCATTATTATAAACACAATTATTAACTAAAACATATGTGTAAGACTGGGAAATTTTTATCCAAATCCTGAGTGCTTCTAAAAGCCATTACTATCCTCATCCAGATGAAGTTATAAAATCAATATTCAGGGCAAATATTTTCATAACTCATGCGTCCTTCCCAAACTCGACACTTGGATATAACATTTGCTTGTGAGCCTTGACCCCTGGGCCCCAGAGGACATTCTTTCACTACACCATTGAGTTGGCAGCTATTGTTCTAATTTCCCTACTGATGAGCCAAACAGTTAATCTGTTTTAACACATAATGCATAAAAGGTTTCATTTCAGTCCAGAAAAGAGAAAGAGACACTTATAATCACTGGGCATTCATATTTGAATGACAGCTAAACATAAAGGAACATCAGGCATGCAGCCATCTGGAAAAAAGCTGGTATTCTTTTGTATTATCTGTTTCTCAAACCTTTAAGACAAAAGGGTCAGAGGTTGGCCAAAGACTTCCATTTAGTAAGATGCTCATTTCAAATCCAGACCCATTAATAAACATTCTGTCAGCCCCACAATAACAGATGATCATGTTCTCTTTCCTTCCATTCGGTGCACTCTGAATGATGGCTTCATAATAAACATATATGTGCACACTTAGGATTATTTTATTTGCCAAGACAAATTGTGTATGCCTGCTTAGAAGTAATACTTTTTTAGATAAAAAAGGAATGTAGCTTACTGGATATTAACACTCACTAACTATAATGTTCATCTTTTTTTTTTAAATCTTGCCTCTTATTGGTATATTACCTGTTACACTCATCCTCAAATCCCAGCACAGAGAATTATTTTATTTTATTTTATTAGTGTGTGTTCATAGGAAAGGATGTTTACATTCTTCTTGGGGAGCTGATAAAGGAAAAGCTTTTCTCCTTTTTTTTTTTTTTAATTTTATTTATTTATTTATTTCTTGTTTCAGAACCTTTGTTTGTTTATTCATTCATTTTTATGGGCGGTTCAGCCCGTCCCGAGGGCAGGGCTGGTGCAGCATGTGGTGCCGGGGATCGAACTGTGGTCCCTGAAGCCGCCCAAGCTTTCCCAAGCAGGGCTTTAGACCACTGAACCATCCCGCCGGGCCCACAATGTTCATTTTATACAAAAGACAAAGTAGGCAGTCAACCTGTGCTTATTATTGAGATAGCAATTTCTCCCTTTTAAGTTATTCAACCTCAAATGGAGATATTAAATTTATTACAAAATGCTGATGAAAACTACCAGGTAAAAAAGTCTCACTGTATTTAAAGTAAAACCCCATTCCATGTCATTTATATAAAATTTGGAAATACCCTTCAATTATTAGTTTCACTCAAATGTCAGGTTTTTTAGGGGAAAGAATGACAATTCTGTACTTTCTAAGAAATGAAGGTCAGATACTTTGAACAACTACAACACAGAAACAAGTGACCATAAGCTTGTTTGGAGAAATCCTGGTTTTAGTTTTCCCCCTTTCTCCTATGGTCCAAAATCAACCCTTTTCCAGGTTTAAGAATGGCCAAAGATAATTAAACATGGTTGAAGTTCTACATGAAACAGTAATGGTATGACAGGATCCAAAAAGAAGAAAACATACTCTCTTAAGCACCCTTTAGAACCCTCACCCTCTACTTCTTCCCCTACTACTACTTCAAAACCCAGCTAAGAGGGCACCTCCTCTGGGACTTCTCCCTTACATTCTGCCACCTCTTTATCTCCAGGGAAATTATCTGTATTAGATGCTTCTCTTTTCACAGCACCCTATCAATCTGTGTTATCATACACTTGTTAACCTGAACCTCTCACTGGACAGTAAGCTCCTTAAGTGTAGAAACTGTCCCTCTGAGCCCCATATCAGGATAACACAGTCCAAGGATTGACATGTATCAGGCATTTAACAATATTCATAATGTGATCCTTTATCATTACATGGTTTTTAACTATATCTGGGGATAGAATATGAAGAACCTTAAAGCTATGCTTAGGGAATAAAGTTTCATGCCATGGAAAAAAAGAAAAAAAAAAAGTAGCTTTAAACAGGAAATGATGAGATTTGTTTTTCAAGGTAAACTGAAGTAAGGAGCAGATGATCTGGAGGACTTCAACTAGTCTTTGCATACAAATCAACATCAGCTATATTTCTCTATTAGCTACCAACAATTTCTGTAAAAGTATCAACATCTTGCATTTATAAAAAAACTTGTTTTTTGTTTTTTGTTTTTTGTTTTTTGCTTTTGACTGCTATATTCCTACTATTCACTTCATTTACCATAATCTTAAATGTAGACAGAACCAATATATGATCCTTAGTGAAAAATCCAATATAAAGTTGATTTGCTTGTCAAGAACACAGTGGTAAGTAAATTTCCACATGTAACTAGTAAATATGAAACCAAATAATTTAGCTAATGTGCCAGTGACACCAACCCATTGTTTGCTGCATTCCTTGCATTGACAACCTCCAATAATCCTTTTAGTTCTTACTGTGATTCTTGCCTTTTTCCATAATCCACCCTAAACTGGACTTCTTTGGGTCAGTTGTGCCTTTATTGACCACAACCTCATGGAACAGCTATATTTTTTCTTATAGATTCTCTTCCCTTTGCAGAGCATTTTAAACATTCAAAAGGAATGGTACTGATTTAAAAAAAAAAATGCCTTCATTTGATAGAAAACCTAGGGTAGCTCCCCAGTAGCTTCAACTCAAAGTCAAGGTCAGTACAGTGACATCTGAGGCCTCTTAGTTACTTGGTCCTATTGTTACTTGGTCCTATTGCATTTATCCTATCTTATTACCTCTACCCTTCCACATGAATACATTTCAATCAGATCAGTCTCCTACAAATCACCCACTTCAGCATCCCCGCCTGCATGTATACTCCCTCATGTCATCTACCATATATATCAAGGATTAGCTCTGTTCCTTCTCTTCATAGGACCATTTCCAACCACCCTGCTTCTAGCACTTATTGTTACAACATATACTTTTCTACCTAATCACAAACCTCTTTATTGTTATATTCATCAACATGTGCTATCATTCTAAAAGCATCAAACTCCTTGGCCAAGTCTTCTAAGATTCAGTGGTCCTATTTGCATAAGTGTCCCTTAAGCACATTCCTAAGACCTCTATATAAACACATATCTGGTTTTACACTTTAATCAGATCTGCTTAGTATTCTGTAAGAGTAGCACCCTAATAAAGTTGAGGAGAGAAAAAAATTCCATGCCACAAGCGTCTGGGTACCACATCTTAGAGATGTCTAAGGAAGAGGGTTTTAGATTTAGGTATATGATTTTCTACATACTAGAAAGTAAAGTTCAAAGATTTTTGTATCAACTATAAATGGATATAGTTTCAGCTGTATACTATCATTTAAACAAGATGATTTTCCTGAAGAATATTCCTTATTTGTGAGTGCAGGAGGGGGAGGCAAAAATTTTCTTTTTTAAAATTTACTTTTTCAAGTAAACACGAAAACCCATTTCAAGTAAAATATCTTAGATATTAAAACAAAAAGAACTTTTTACTTAAGTGTTCTAGGATAATTTAAAGATGAGGAAAATCATTACATTAAATAAACAAATGAAATTAGCAGTACAGTAACTTTGGTTTCTTTGAAAACCAAAAGTTTAATGGAAGTATATGCATTTCAAGTAGTAGGGCAAAAAAATTCTGCTTGAAGCCAAGTAAAACTCCCATGTTAAATGGTGGTGCAAACCTTCCCCAAGATGAACTGTTCTACTTCACACCTTAAAAGAAACATGCAAGTTATCTGTCTAAATGTAGAATGTAAGCATCCTTAATAACTTCAAAAAACATTGTGCTATTACAGGCTCAGAGAAGCAATTGGCTTGGGTGGTTGTATCAGTTACAATGACTGGTTATAGTGTGTTTGCTCCATACCATGATAATCCTAATGTACATTTTTCTGTAGAGTATTATAAAAGGAGATTAAGCATGAAAAGAAGAAGAAGAAGAAGAAGAAGAAGAAGAAGAAGAAGAAGAAGAAGAAGAAGAAGAAGAAGAAGAAGAAGAAGAACAACAACAACAACAACAACAACAACAACTACTACTACTACTACTACTACTACTACTACTGGTACTACTACTACTACTATTACTACTACTACTAATGGAGATGGCTCACTGCCTGCTCTTCTCTCTGGGAGCAAAACAGAAAACTGAATGTATTTGAGTTAAATGAACCTAATTTTAGTAAACTGAAGTATTACAAAAGGAATTTAGAATCAGTAAAGTGCCTTTCTTTGCTTTCGATCCAAAACATAAAAAACTACTCCTTGTATTTAAATGTCCCCATAATGCAAGCCAAATACTTCCACATTTCCATTATACAAGAGCTCCAAAGTGAAAGTATCTATCAACAATCCATTTACCTATGGACCATTCATTGCCACAATGAATTCAAAAGCCTCCTAGAAGTGATAAAGGTATACGGGAAACAGAAAATTAAATTTTTAAAGATTCCTTCATTTTAAAATCAGGACCTTGAGCAGAATAAACCATCAGAAAATAGATTTTTAACTGCCATATATCCTATAAAAGCTAAGATTTACCCTATGAACATCTCTTATAGTATCTCACTGCTTTACCCTCTATAGTCCCCCTGGTGTATCCCCAGCATTTGAAACAATTATGTAAGCCAGATATGTTGGCACAAGCCTATAATCCCACTACTGGGAGGCTGAAGCAGAAGGATCACTGTGAGTTCAAGACCAGTCTGGGCTACATAGTGAGTTCAAAGCTGGCCTGAACTACCTACCCAGACACTGTCTCAAAAAATAAATAAATAAATAAACAAACAAACAAACAAATAAATGAATAATAAGAAAACAATTATACAAGTATACACAGAGAACTTTATAACACATAAAGAACCAGTTTAAAACTGAATGCTTCCATTCCATTTCTATATTGCATACAGACATGTCTGAAGGATCTGGTTTTATACCATTATCCAACACTCTGTATATTTCAAGAAGAAATTATTGTACTTTCTAGACCATGATTTCTTTTTTTTTTTTTTTTGTCTTTTTGAGACAGGGTCTCACTATGCAGTTGAGGCTGGCCTTGTGCTAACTTTTGTAGCCCAGGCTCGTCTCGAACTCACACCAATCCTCCTGCCTCAGCCTCCCAAGTGCTGGGATTACAGGCGTGCGCCACCACGCCCGGCAATGATTTCTTTTTGACGAGTATAAAACAGAAGTAAAACAATCATTAGAACATGCCACAAAAGAAAAAAAGTGCCATACTTATCAGCTTTAGTCACAATATATTTTTAAAATTAGCTAATGGTACAAAATAGTTAAAATTTGAGATTATATATCATATTTACTATTAATAATTGATGTGCTGCAGTAAAATATAATATCTCGAAAATACTAAAAACCCAATTAACTAAGGAAAAATACATGTTCCATACACTGCATCCCTGGCAAGCCATTTTTTGTGAAAGCTGGAAAGCAGCAGATTTATGGAAGTCATAATCGCCAGACCTCATGTTCTTTTTGTTTGTGAATGCTATGATCAACAGTAGATTAATTCTGAAGAAAAATAAAGTCAGAACACATCACTGAGACCTATGGCTGAAGAATTAAACACAAGCCTAGCTATTAGGAGACAATTTCAACCCTGCTTCTACAGGTCCTCCTCTAGTAGCCTTAGGGCAACATTTAATCCCTTAGTGTTTAAGTATCAACATCATCAAAACAAGAGTAAGTATTAGTATTTAATTACTTTCCCAGCAGTTCAACAGGGTGGGTTAAGGTAGACACAGGTCTTCAGGCCCAGCCCTTCTATGACAAGTTATACTGAAGCAGATGTCAGAGTGCAACATGCTGCTGAGAGCACCCTTGCCTTTGGCATCACCAGCTGAAGTCCCTTTGCTACTTCTACTGATTTGAAGTTTCAGGTATGCATTTAGAATAGAATTAATCAGAATGGCACTAGAAAGGAAATATGGCATTGTATTTATTTTAATAAACCTCCCTTTTATGACATCGGCCTCATTATCCAAGTCTAAAGAATGCTGTGCTCTCCAGGGAAGCTACTGTTAGAACAGCAGGACAGCAAGCCTCAGCTCTGCTGGTGCAAAGCACTTGGCCCATCAGGCAGAACAAATAAAATGCAGCACACTGTAATTCCATTTTTCTTTTAAAATGCCTTTAATGATATAGTCAAGGAAGGTCTGCCAACTTATGCATACATGGGATCATCTGGATTTCAGTGATCTATCTATAAAGCTATTAATCCTCACAGGAACAAATGGGTAAGATTTAATGCAGATAAATATACCAGTGATTCTTTTGAAAAGTTCACTTAATACTATATATGTCTTATAGTTCATTTAAACTATTTATGCTTTAACAGAAAAGCTGTAAAAATGTAAACATGTTGAATGGAAAAAAGATATGGATCTGAAGAAAAAAGATATTGGTGAAAATATATAGAGCTATATTAAAGAAATCTATAAGCTTTTCAATCATATCACTTATGCAACTTGATGTGAGAAATTATCTGCATGAGTATGCCTATTCTTCAAAAAAGGAGTATCTCTATTTCTGCTATAGTGTGAATGTTACCTTCTAAAATACTAAGCAGGTGTTGAAACTTAATGGCCAACATGTATCATTAAGAGGTGAGATCGGATCATAGGGACTACTTAGAAGTGGAATTCAGGTCTCTGTAAAAGGCTTCCTGCAGCCTTCCATTGTCTTTCCCTTCTGCATTCCACCTTGTGCAAACAGTATTTCTCTGCCCAGCCCTACTTTGAAGGAAGCAGCCCTTATCAGTCAATCAAACCTGCTGACACCTTGGATGCAGGGCTGTCCAGCCTCCAAAACTGTGAGAAACAAGTTTAGCTCTCTATACATTAGCCAGAGTGTAGTATTTTGCTATAGCAGCGGACAGGCTAGACGCTCTTCTATATACAACTTTTTGTGCAGGTCCCACAGGACTCTCCTTCATGACAGCATACACAAACAGCTCTACTCCAAACACAAACCTCAATCAATATGAACACCACAGTAGTCATCCTCTGGCTAGGTGTCAGAGCATTCCCTCTTTGCTGGGAAGCAAACTATACTTCTGGTCTGGCAGGCAAGAAATGCTGGTAGAAGACCAGGGAGTACGAGGGAAAAAGGGGAGACACACAGTTAGGTGTTTCTCCCTCTCCTACCCTACCCTAGAGGCATTTCCAGCTCCCAGTTTCAGCTCTTGCCAGGCACCACCACCACCCCCTGGGTCCCTACTTTGTCCACAAATGTACCAGCTTCTGGGCTACAGAGAGAACAGATGCTACCTGTTCATCCCTTTAGCCTGAGGGTAATACAGCTGCTCTTGCTGTTGCTGGTCTCAGGTCACCTCACCATCTGGAGTTTGCCTTCTCAGCTCTTGCATCACTTGTGTCCACATGCCCTGTTTAAATCCCTTCTGTAAGGCCTGGGGTTGTGTCTGGACCCCGAAAGGGAGTCATGAGACCTTTGTTGATTTAATCCTGTCTTTACAATTAAACCATCTGACCTTGGGGAAAGTTGGCCCTAGATCTGAGTTTTCTCATCTGTAAAAGGAAAGAGAAGAACTCTAAAATCCCACTCTCTGGGAGTACAAATCAGACATCTTTCTTTTTTAATTCCCATGTGTTTGCTATGTGTGGTTTTAGGACAAATGAACTGGAATGCTAAATGAGATTTTCTACATACTCGTGTTTTCTAGAATCTTCTAAAACAAGTTTAGAGTAGGCCTAGGTATGTTTTCAGAAATTAACTCAACTTTTCTTTAGTAGTTCTGTGTTCAACTAAATATCAATTTACTTGAAAATAATATATGCATCTAAACCATGTAATACACTATATTTAATGTCTCAATATTCAATTATCAAATTCTTGTTAGATATACTGGCAAGTCATATCACAAACACCTGATAATAAAGGGCTGACATTAAATAGTTCTAAAGGTCTCTCATCCAAGATCTGGTCCTATTGCCACACTTCCACCCTTCCCCCACTGAGCTTCCTGCTGCTTCTGCCTTCCACTCACCCTTCGGAATCTAAGTTCCCTCTTGCTTCTTCGGAATGTTGAATTCAACTGCCCTGAACACAGACCACCTCTCCCTAAACCATGTCATCTGGGTGCATCTTTGCCTTACTCTACAGTCTCTCCTCCTCAGTTTCCATCTCTCTGGCACCATTCCCAGCCACTTCCAGCACAACTCACCACCAGTGAGATCACCTGGAAATCTGCTATGCAAGCCCTCACTGGCAGCAACATGCCCTGGTGGGAGAAAACCAGCCTTGGAGCCTGTCGGCCATAATCTAAACAAAGTTAAAGGATGTGATAAATTTGCATTGTTGCTTTTATCAAACTGAAGCTTGATACTGAAAGAATATGTTTTAAAATATGCAAAATAATGATATAATGATGTCTTCTGATTCATTGGACCTGGGATGGGCCACAGCTTATGTAATAAATATCCTATGAGATTCTCTTAGAGGTGGTCTGCAGATTGCACATAAGTAAGTGACACTGGTACAGTCTTCCATTTAATGAAGCAAACTACACCCATCAAATCTCATAAATGTTTCTCTCTGGTTGCACAAATACCTCCCCCCCCCCCCAGAAAAGTCCTAGTAGAAATGTGGGCAGTTGAAAAGGTGAAATGATGGAGATAAGTTACTCCATAAACTGTAGTTTTTGTCCTCCAACACATACACTAATCTACACAACCCATTCCCATCATGGAGTCTATTTGTGATCCCTTACATTTGTGAACTTTATGGCATCAAGAAATGATATTAAAAATAACTAACCTACAGTCTATTTTCACTCAAAATGTTCTTCTGTTTCTTAGTACTCAAGAAGTAGAGATCCAAAGAAAGAAAAATAAAAAAGATAAACTTCTATCTTTAAGAAAAGGTTAAGGATACTAGGCAAGATTCTATCACACTGAATTGAAGGTGTACATGTCAGTTTTCTATCACTGTAACAAAATACTTGACATAAACAACTCAAAGGAGTCTTGGAGATTTATGCCCATGATCAGCTGGCTCTGCTACTTTTAGGCCAGTGGTAAGAGTACCATGAGAGAAAGCACAGAGGAAGAAAACTGCTCACTTCATGGCAGCCAGCAAGCAGAGAGAGAAACAGAGCCACACAGGAAGGGACCAACAAAATACAAACCCAAGGTTATTCCACCATACCCACTCCTTTCCACTAGAACCACCTCCAAAGTTTCAAATACTTTCCAATAATGCCAATAAATTATGGAATATCAATGAATTAATCTGCAAATAACGTTAGTGTACTCATAATCCAATCACTGCCCCAAAGCCTCACTTTGAATACTGTTGCACTGGGTACCCACTCTTTAACACATGACCCTGCAAAGACATTTTTTGCCCAAGCCATAATAGTGTATCTGCCCAGCTACATCCATACACAAGCAGACCAACTGCAAGTGCATTCACATACTTTGAAAGACGCAACTAGTGGATATGAATGTATGAAAATAAAATTTCCATTTAGAGATAGAGCAAGAAGAAACCTTAGAAACTATCCAGTTAAGAGGGCTGTATGTTTTCTTTTTATTTTGTTTTGCTTTTTAACTTCTTTTTGTTCTCTTTTTCTTTCATTACCTTTTTCTAAAAAATTTACTTAAAAAAGAATATAGTAATAATTGATATGACATTAGAAACAGTACACATTTAGAAGACCAAGATGATAGGTATTTCGAGCATAGTTTTTGTATTACACATTGCTGTCCTCAATGTAGTTGCTTAGATCACAGTTACCTGCATACACAGTCAAGATGAGAATTCTACACACTACTTTTTTAAAATTGTTTTTGATGAGAAAAAAGATAAAATAGCAATGAAACAGTTTCAAAACTGGTTAGTATAATGGTTATAGTTAATACACTGCATATTGTCTTTGTAGCAGTTATTCAGAGGACAAGGTGCGTACAGGTTATCTTCTCTAAACAATATTATTACAAACCTTTCTTCCCAAAACTAAGAGAAAGTAGCTGTATATCTATCCTCTCATGTATACACACACATATATATTTTTTCCTCTTTTTTTTTTCCCACAACAAAACTGTTTTCTATTTACACTTTTGTGAAGCTAGTAATACACGGCACTAGGTTGCCTAGAGACTAATAGCTAACCTTAACGAGACAGGATGTTCATCTCAGGAGTGAGGTAGCTTGTTTGCTTTAGGCATTGGGCCAAGTCCAATCTACACATATTTAATCTGTTTCCTAGCTTTGTGGCTCCCAACATATCCCCCTTTCTCATTTTGTTTTGTCAGAGATGGGTGTTCCACTGCAGTTAGAGGAGCTGTATTTGGAGAAGTCTCTCTCTCTCTGTCTGTCTGTCTGTCTGTCTGTCTCTCTCTCTCTCTCTCTCTCTCTCTCTCTCTCTCTCTCTCTCTCCCCCTCACTGCCTCCCTCCCTCCCTCCCTCTCTCTCTCTCTCTCTCTTTTCAGTACCAGCGTTCGAACTCACAAACTTGCATTTGCCAGGCAGGCTCGTATGTCATGGAGCTATCTCCTTGGCCCCTGGAGAAGTCTTTCCTCCCCGACCCTGGAGAAGTCTTTAAAGGACTTTTTCATACTTCAAGCCAGTCTAAAGAATGTAGGTACTTGAATTCAGCAAAATAACCTCATATTGTCCAAAAGTTCATAATAGTAGTAGATTACCAGCAGAACTGGCGACTGTCAGAAGTTGTTGACTTGAGCCTATTATAGCTTAGCATATTAATATGGCATCACTTTTAAAACCTTGTGGTTATAATTTTCTGCAGGAAGTTTAAGACTCAGCTAAACCAAGACCTGTGTAACTAAAATGTAACTTTTATATCTGACAACATTGGTGCTGAACATGATTTCTTTCAATGTATATTTTCTTTTATTAGCATATGGAATGACATATAACAAATGCATTCATCATGGAGGATTACTACATATAAACATGTAACTTCTTGATCCTTTTTGCTTTCTCTTTCCCTCTTTTCCCTCCCATCTCTATACATCCTAATATCAGAAAACTAAGTAGAGCTCTCAGTGATGCCTTCAGCCTTACTGACATCTGGAAAGAGTTCAAGCTACACTGCCACTTCCCCAGGAAGAGAAAATGGAAGGTCTTAAAGACAATGGTCACCAAACTTCTACATGGCAAAGCATTTCCATGTTATTACCTTATTTAACACTCTGAAAAATGCTATATTATAAAGGATTTTAATAGCCAAGATCACACATGGAAAGTGGTAGGATACTATCGGAATGTGGGTGCATCCACTTTTACACTAATTCTCTAGACCATATTTTTAAAGGCTGCAGCCAGGATGCCTGGGCTCAAAATCTAGTCTCCACCTAGATCTTATGTATCCTTCAGTAAAATAATTAACATTTTAATACTTTAAGTCTAAAATGAAAAATGTATCAATCTTATAAAGATACTACAGGGATCAAGCACACAAAGCCATACAAAGCCCTGGTATGTATAGCAAATCTACTCCTTAAGGGAACCTGAAAAATAAGTCAACACTCTAACCATGGACTGGTCAAGCCAGCAAGGCTGGCCATTCCTCCGTTACCACACCTCTTTCCTGATGTCTACATTTCTCTTTCAAAGTTCATTTTTCTCACCATTTCACCTTTCGCCCTGGAGGTTTTTACAAATAAACAAATTCTTATAACCATGTAAGTTCAGTATTTTAGTTGCAGAGTAATTACAAAACATTTATCATCAATTAACAAAGATATAATTTCCTTCTGTCAGACTTAGAAATTCAGCACTATAATATACAGTCTAAGTACTATCAAACCAGAATAAACTAGGCTGTATAAATATGAAACTCTACTAGAAATGTCATGTTTTTCCACAGTAATACTATAAAAGATATTTTAACAAAAGATATGATGCTTCTATATTTATGATTCTATTTCTTCGACTCCTTTCAAAGATAGGGATTCATTCTGTGTCTCACTGATTGTTAATATAGGGTGTGACAAGAACACAGCCTCTCTTATCGAACCTTTTTATAGTCCTAGGTGTGACAACCTTGCCATATTGTACAAATTAATGGAGTAAGGTGTGGATAATACTCACAGAGTACATTTTTAAGAGAGCTGGCAGTCCAAAATGACATTATAAAGATGGTATACCATGAACTCAAGGTGATATCCAGCAAGATAAAATATTCTTTCAGCTATATACCGTTATCTGCATATAATTGCTATGTATTTTCCAATGCAATATTTTCAATACCTCATATGTTTCTGGCCTCCAATACCAGGGCAGGATTGGCTAGCGAAAGGTAACAGAAAAAAAGAGGTAGGAATGCAAACTTGAACAATCTCAGCACCAGAAGGTGGCACTGGGCCCCCAGGGGTATGGCTCTGGGCATGAGTAATAGGGAGGAAGTCATAAGTGCCATCCCGTAGGGCTTCCCAGGAGACTCATGCCAGATGAGTGAGGAAAAAACATGGACTTGAAGGGCAAGACATCAACCCAGAATACAGGAAGAACAAACTGGAGAAAACACATCCAGAACTAAGGACTGCCTCCTTCTACTCTCCCGCTCCACTTTGCCCCCAGTCCTTCTATAAACTCCTAAACTTTTTGCTTTGCTTTCTATCTTCTACTTTCCATACCCACCACTCTATTTTTTAATTCCCTTGTCTGTTTTTTCCTCAAGACTAGACATTGAACCTCCCCAGGTCAAAGACAGGCTTCTTAGAAATGTTTCATAAATTAATGAACAAAGGAGAAAATGAATCCTCTTTGAGCAGTAGGCCCAATTAGATACATCATTTGTAACACAGCAACCTCAAAAAAGTCACTAAAGGAAACAAATAAAAATGAACAATTTTTTCAGAAGGTATTTATTTGTTACTTTTCTGATCAAACCCTAGTCTTCAGTGACTGTCATGAGAGTGCAATGGGGGTTGAAGGCAAAAGTGTTAAAGGTAAACGCACAGTTTTCTAGGCTCTTGCATTCCATGTCCAAGGAAAGCTTCTGCTGGCCCTTAACTCACTCATCTCATCCCCCACTGTTGTCTACTGTGGGTGAATGGGGATACCGAGCTGCTGTTGTATTCTCCCACTAACTGAAGAGCCAGATTGGCTTGACCTCAAACTTGCTGGAAAAAAGCTTTGTGGTAATAATTACCATTTGTTTGGTCTGCAGTTGCACTATCATACTTCAATGCCCAAATTAATCACTTTAGCCAGTTGAACTCTCATCATACTTCTCCAATTTTCCAAGTCACCCCATTTTCAAGCACTCCAATGACACCATATATAACATCCAATTTCTTTAAATGGCCCCCAAACTTACTCCTTCTTTTAAAAGCTCTACAAAGGCATCTGTGCCAGAGTCATGTTTGTCTTGCCTCAGCATGGCCTCAATCATCGCACTCCCTGACCATACTCAGAACCACCAAGTTGAACAAGATGGGTGGCTGCTTGGATCCCATAATAGCCCTGTGGCCATGGATAGGACACTGGCCTTGCTAGATCCCAGCTTTCATGTCTGTGAGGGTTACAACACCAACTCTATGAAATCACCATGAGGATAATGAGTACATCCTAAAACAGTGGTTCTCAACCTTTTTTGATGCTGTGACCCCACAATACAGTTCCTCATGTTGTGGTGACCCCAAACCAAAAAATAATTTTGGTAGCTACTTCAAAACTGTAATTTTGCTACAGTTATGATTTGGAATGGCTTTAGGTGACCCCTGTTTTGGTCATTTGACCCCCCACTGGGGTCACTACCCAAAGGTTGAGAACCGCTGTCCTAAAACCTCTAGAGTAGTAGTATTACAGAGTAGCTTGGATCATCACTATTGCTGTGAAGATGGTAGAAGTGATGATGATGTGATGGTGACTTCCTTTTACTTATTTTCCCCTAGTCTGTCCTTAAAAGGCCATTCTTTTTCCTAAACTAGTACTAAACCTAGGCTACCCTTAAGGTTCTCTTCAAGGCAGACACAGTTCAATAGCCACTCCTTCTCTGATAACTCTTCCTATGCTAGATCTGCTCCTCAGCACAGCACTTCCCTAGTCTATAGTTTTTTATGATATTTCCCTGCCCTATTATCAAAATGAATCACATGTTCCCAGATTATGATTTCTCATAGATCAAGCACCTAAGAACTCCCCAACATGTGGTACATAGATCACATTTTTAATCATAATCTGTGGAAATATTTACAAACAGCAAACCACCAGTACATAAACTACACTTTTAACGGCTTAGGGAAAAAGGCCGAACTTCAAAGTTGCCCTTTGCACTTTTGTAACCTGATTGTTCATATGGGGATCATAAATCAAGCATCCAAATATTACATCATTATAATAAACTAGTTTACGTCTTTCTTGTGAAACAAGAATTAGTCATGTTCTTACATCTTCAATAAGTACATTACCTGCTGTGTTCTGAATTCTGGCAAAAGCCATCTTTGATGAAGTTCTTTTATACAGTACACACACAAGTAATATACACAAAGACAGCAAGAGACATAACATTTGCACATTACCTCAAACCTAACAATATAAAATACTGTCTTCTTACATTCCAGAATGTGCAAGATCCTTAAAACAGATTTAAGTGATACTAGGAGTCCACTGAAGTACGTTTCTTAAAATGAAAACTGATCTAGCTCAAAGATCAAAATTTCGAGCTTAAACCTCCATAACGTTAGCTCTGTCCCATTGTTTCCTTTTACTCTTTGGCTTAATTCTTTTTCTTTCCTGCATAATTTTAAAGACATGGATTCCTCTGAGAGAAAGGACACAGTTGAAAACATTCTACACTAGGATTTGTCAGTGTCATCACTGCTAACACTTTAAGCCAACATTCCTTGTAGTGTGCAGTTCTCTTCATGGTTAAGGTGCTTAGAGGCATCCCTGGCCTCTAGATGCCAACACTTCCTCTCCCCAGCAATGACAACTAGAAATGGTTATTGATACTGCACAATGGCTGAGAGTACAACCCCAACTGAGGGTCACTGATCTAAGCAAATTGTAACTGTCACTTTTGGCTAACCATTATTTAAAAACTATACAACTCCTTAAGATCTGGAAAATAATGTGGTTATGAGGCAAGAAAATATTGAGGAAGATGATTCAGGCTCAAATCCCTATTCTATTCTGTATGGCCACACGAGCCAGAAACCTGAAAGTTTGTTCAGCAATATGGCCAGGTACTTAAACTCTAAGCCTCATTTTCCTTACTTTAAGATAGTAATAATAGTAAAACAATGTTTCAGGAAACTGTTAAAAGGACTAAGTAGGTTAATGGATAGAAAAGGCTTACAAAGTGTCTGACCCAGAATAAGCCCTCCTCACATGTTCTCTACATCTTGATTTCCTCATCTGCCACAGAATAAGTATCAACAGTACCATTAACCATGGCATAAAGTATTCTTAAGTATTTGTAAGTCTTAGCCTGCATTTAAGGATAAATACAAAGCAATTTCAGCCAAGTATAGTGTGTTCAGCCATAGTTCCAGAATTCTGAGAGGCTGAGGCAGAAAAATGGAGTTTGAGTCCACCACCTGAGTAACAGTGACTTAGCAAGACTGTTTAAAAACAAAACAAAACAAAAAATTAAAAAGCTTGGGATGTCTCTCAGTGCAAAGACATTGTATGACAGCAACAACAAAAAGCTATTCTGATTTCTAAAAATCATAGACACTTTCACTTTACAAAGTCCACTTAAACCATCAGAACCCATGATAAAGGATGATTTATGAATCTATTTATATACTTCAAATCCTAATAACCTCGAATTCAAAACATGAACTCAATTCCTTAACTTGGTAGAATAGAAAAATATCCATTTTAAAACACTGCTCAGTTTCTGGCACAAAATAATTAACTATTCAATATATATTATGTATGTTGTTATGATCCATGTCCAACAGCTATAACCGATATATGTCTATGGCCCAAACACACCCTAAGAGAGGAGAAAAGAGGTTACAGATGACCCAGAAATACCCACTACCGGTCATGCCCACACACTGTACTCTGTAGAATGATTGTGAGGACAATATGCAATATGTCAACTTTCAAAGAAAAGAAAGGGGAAAAGAAAAAAAAAGTAATGTTGATTTATAAAAGTTAATGTTTAATTGTTTGATCAATCTTATATACCTATATGTATTAATCTAAACTGATCTGATGTTAAAAATATGTAATATAACCATTGTTAAGTTTAAACAATAAAAAAATTGAAACTCAAAAAAATAAATAAATAAAACTAAAAAAAAAAAAAAAAAAGAAATACCCATTACCATCCTGGGAAAACAGATGGACAGAAGCAGGAAATGCAAGATGTACACGTTGTGGAAAAGCATCACGCTGATTCATTATAACAAATGCACCATCATACATGTTTATGCATGTGTGGATACACAAACACATACATACCACTAACCTACAGCATCAGCTTCAGGTATTAAGACTAAGTTCATCTTTAATTTAAAATAAAGATTGCTATAACAGTGTTCAGGTATCCATTGATTTACAAAACATACTGTTGCATGAAATATAAATTTACATACTAACTCTCTTTTGTTTTAGTTCACTGAGAAACACATATTCCCACTGCCCCAAGGGACCTGTGTGGAAACTTCTGGTATTGCACCAATTAAGACAGGCCTATCTTCAACATATTGGGATGAGTGTCAAGCATATTGCATAGCAAAGCTTCCATCACAAGAACCTGAACTACTTGAGTTAAGTCATGAGATAAAAATAATAAAGTTGGATCTCTCATGGGGTCTTATTACCAAGTGGACAGCAAAACCTGATTCTACTTCAGAATCAACAGGAATTATCCTAGAATAGCAGCTGAACTATAGGCAAACAAGGCAATAAAATTACATGTATCCTCAGTCTTGGACTCTGCACTGAAGCCAGCAATGACTGTGGAAACACTGGTGATCCTCAGAGGGGAACAGTAGAAACAGGCAGAGTCCTGGATCCACCACAGGGATCTTACCAGATATAGTATCCCATCCTTCTAGATGGGGTACTATATCTTCCAGCTTCTAGCTTAAATCGACCCTATACACAAGGGAAAGACAATGTCCATTCATCTCCATCACCAAAAACCCAGTGGAAGATGAATATTTGAACCACTTTTTTAGCATCAGCAGGGTTCAGAGGATCAATGCATTACACTTTTCCCTTGAACTAAAAAGGCATCCTAAGATAATTTTCCTAAACTGCATAAATGCTTTTAGGTTCTTTACAATATAACTTAAGGTTTTCAGGGAAGTATTTTTAATGACTAGAATTTACAAGTCATGATGCATTTAGTATTTTAAAGGCTCACCAAAACTTAAATAAATGCCATTAGAAGACATCTTTTTTGGAATGGCTGCATAATTTCAGAATCTACATGTACTTAACAATACAGATTGTAATGAAATCATGACACTACCATCTTAGGTTAAGTTATATTTTGAGGACAACTCACAACTAAAGCCAGTTCTTATGAAACTGCTGATAGCCAAAAATGACACCAACAAACTAATTAAAATCAATCAATGAAATTCAATAACTAAACCACAGTGGTATGAAATGTAGAGAAATGGGAAATAGAAGAAAAATATATCCAAAAAAAATTAAAGAATTAATGAGTTAGTAAAGGGTTCTTTTTTTTTTTTTTTTTTTTTTTTTTGAGGCAGGGTCTCGCCATGCAGTTCAGGCTAGCCTTGAGCTCACTTTTGTAGCTAAGGCTGGTCTCGAACTCGCACCAATCCTCCTGCCTCAGCCTCCCGAGTGCTGGGATTACAGGCGTGCGCCACCACGCCCAGCTAAGGGTTCTTTATTGATACATTATAGACTAGTAAATATAAACTAGTCAATAAATGTTTAGTGGAGAATATATATTTGGCCCTAGCTTAATAGTGGAAATAATTCCACAGCTAGACCAGCTCCAAGCATACAGAGGAAACACAGATGTCATACTGAAAACACACTTAGGCTGTTAGTATAAATTTAACATGTCTAAGTATAGAGTACAATGAAACTTATATTTGTTTTGTTTTTTTTGTTGTTGTTGTGGTGGTGGTTCTGGGGTGTTTTGTTTTGGTTTGGTTTTTTATGGAGTTTTTTGTTTGTTTGTTTGTTTGTTTTTGCATTTTTAGGGAAGAGTCTACAGGGTGTCCAGGGTCTCACTATTAGATCAGACTCATAGTGATCAACCTGTTTACAGCTTCCCAAGAGCCACGCCCAGTCTCAATTGCCAGCTCAGCATGCCCCTGCAGCTATTTGCAAGTGCAGGATTTAATCTGCTGAGCTATTTGGCCAGCCCTGCAAAGCTTATATTTGAACCTGAGCAATTTTGATTCAGATCCCACAGAAATGGCAGCCATGTCATGCTGTTTGTCTATATGGAAGTGTCCTTACACAACTCAGTGTAAGAATCTGTGGGGAAGAATAATAATACTGTCAGCTCTAGGGTTACAAACTACATTTATAAAAGAAAAGTGTATTATAAATAAAGTACGTGATAGCTACTAGCTGACTTTCATAAAGAACTTTGTCATAATTGCTTTTAAGAGAAGATAAGGGCCATGCCAGTCCCACCCCCAGGGTGCACTGAGATGGTAATTGAGACTGGACATGGTGGTGAGTGCTTGTAATCCCAGCTCTTGGGAGGCTGTAAAGAGGCAGGTCACTATGAGTCTGATCTAGTAGTGAAATCCTGAACACCCTGTAGACCCTTCCCTAAAATACAAAGAAGAAGAAGAAGAAGAAGAAGGAGGAGGAGGAGGAGGAGGAGGAGGAGGAGGAGAGAAGACAGCACAGAAACAGAAAACTTTAGGAGATTCATGGATTATTTTGCTTACATTAGTTACTAAAGCATATTACTTATATCATGTTTCATAAAGAGCTCCAACTTGAAGCCTTATGAAACAGCTTGACAAACAGCCTCAAGGACAGAGCATCATCCCTGAGTCACACAACCACCAAAGGATAAAGCGCAGAAGAAAAATAAAGCACAGAGAGTGCTCTGTTAAGGGGCCAGCTGAGTGCTCAGCTGCCCGACCTCATAGATGCACACTGAGACACATGGAGACCTCAGAAGGAAATAGAAAGCAGTGTAGAGAAAGCTCACACAGCACTGCACTGAGGAATCAGCAGTGGCAAGGAGGGCCCAGGGGTTACAAATAGTGGCAGAGTGGGCACAAGGAAGTGGTATCAAGAGTATCAGCCAAGCAGGAGTTCTGATCTGCACATTTCCCTTCCAAAAGAGTGAGCTAGTGATGCCTACCCTGGGGGTCAGTGCTTCAGCACCTGATCAAGGGCACTGAAACAGCACCCCAACAGAATCAGGAGAAGCCAGCTTGCACAGTGACCCTACAAACACATTTGTTCATTATTAAGTACTTGTCATGGATTAAAACCTGTCCTAGCTGAATAAGTAGAGCTTGTGGCAGGGAGGTTATAAGTTGGAGAGAAAGAGAGAAGAGCGCAGACAAGTGACCATTTCTTCTACTGTGCTGCAGACAGAAATGAAAAAGTCATCTAACCTCTCCAAGTTTCATTAACATCATTGGTAGAGCAGGAAAGAATAATAGCTGCTCTCACCCCTAGCAGGCATCTAATGAGATCATGCACACACACACTGTATAGTGTTCAGTGTAGGTATTATCAATCCACTGGTGCCACCATAAATACTTCTGCAGTTATCTTGCCACAGAGAAGCTTACATTCCAGTGGAAAAGATAACTAGAGACATTAGCATAGATAGGTAAAGCACAGGGACTGCAAACTGTGAGACCCATGCTGACTTCTGGAGGCTTTTTACACCTCATTCTAGTGTCCCATCTAAAGTAAACCATGAGTTGTCCCCAGAAACGAGGGGCAGACAGGATACAGTGATGTAGCCAGCAGCCAGGTTAGGCTGCCCTGTCATCTTTGATGACATACTGTCTGTGTGACTTCATCCACAGATCATTTTTTGAGTCAGTAATTTAAGGCAGCAGCAGTCTCCTCTAGAAGACCTTCTACACCCCCAAATTCCCAAACACAGTAGTCATTTTTCAAGGCCCTTCTTAAGACACGGTGCATTATAAGTGATGTGATTATAATTTAGACTGAATTATAATTGCTTATGACACACTAGGAACCATGTATCAACCTTATTTTAGGTCCAGTGGCAGGCAAAGCTTCTGTCACATGTGCCAACAAGTGAATACTAGTTACATGAATGCATAACTGGCTTCAGAATATTCATTTACAAAATTTAAACTGCTACATGGAGCATCCACCTATTAAGGCAAAAGGCCAAAAAACTATAATAATATTAGGAAAAAGGTTGTATTTATTGCATTTATTCAAGTATTTCTGATTGCAAATTAATATTTAAACAAACATCTCTCTCAAAGGACCTTTGATACATTATCTTAAACATACCAAGCAGCCCATGAAAGTTAACTCATGGCCTGGATTAAAATTTAAGGACAGTCTAGGAAGGTAGTGGTAGCACTAGAGGGTAGGATGAGGGGCCCTTCCAGTGTAGTCCTCCCCTCCCCTCTTCTTCCCTAACAATGTGTGTAGCTATCCCCTCCTCTGTATTGCAGGCATCCTTCTCTTTACCCTTCTCCAAGGCTCTATTCATCCTCTCTTGTAGGACATGTAGAAGCCAGGCACTCCATTTCTCAGAGAGCTTTCATCTCAAAACTCACCCCTCCTCACAAAAAGCATTCTGTTCCTGAAAAAGCTGACTGTGTGCTCTGTTCTCTGTGTAATTCAGCTGCTATCACTTCTGAGCACTGCACTTTACTCTTTCCTTCCCCTACGCTACTTTTAAGGCAGTTACTCAAAGGTTGAAGTTACAGGTTGATCTCAGGAAAAGTATGTTTCCTTTCAATGTCAAGAATAAATGCTACACGATTGTAAATTAAGCTTTCCACTTCTTCTGTAGCAATTCATTTTGACTGATAACCTCAGTCACACATACATATAGCCACAGCAATAACAAGTACAAACACATTACATAATTCTGGGCAGTAATCAATGTCACAGATCTAGGCCTTTATTTATTTATGTTGTAACATTTCAAAGTTCGTAATAATTTGATCCAAGGTTTCTTCTCTGGCTACTTACTCAAATGCTTACTCTGTTTGCTTTCTTTTAGATGAATAAAACAAGAAAATAAAATGAAGCATTCCTACTTTCAAGAGGGTTATAATCTTACATGAAGATGAATTATGTGTATCACAGAAAATTCATTTTCTATATAAATATGCAAACAAAATTTCAATGGATTAACTCCACTTAAAGAAGAAAAAACAATAAAACAATCTTATGAGAAACTTAGAGCCCAGAAACTGCATGAAAATACACACTGCTAATTACAAATCAGTCATCTATTCATCATATTTCATCATAATGGGCCCCTAAAAGACCACTTCTTGGCAGCATGTGGAGGTTAGTACTTAGAAATTGTATCTAAAGTAATAAATCAGACAGTATAAAAAGTCTTATGGCTAGGGAAGATCCTTAGAGATATGCTAGCTTATGGCTAGGTCTTGAGAAGTTCAAGAGCCTTGCCCCTGTTTTCAGAGCTCATTCTCCCAGTATGCCAGCTCCATCAGCATTGCTCAGAAGATAAGCCTCCGTCATAGGACTTACTGTGTACTATGGTACCATCATATACTCATGCACACTGAAAACAAATCTTAGCCCAACAGTCTAGATCCTAACAGTAGACAGCATGGGAAGTAGGCAGAAAACACTTCACTAGGTGCCATCTTGATGTTAAGTATGGTGATATTTGCGGCTCCAGGAGCAAATGGCTGTGTACACTGCAGACTGAGTATCAAGGCCCACCTCCCCTACTCTGCACACAAATGTAGTTTTCTTTCATTCTTTCCTTGTCCTTCCTTTTCATAGATTTTCACTATTACTGCATGGAACAATTTAAATGGGACTTACAACTGTATACCTCATGATATTAAAGAAAATGAAACTAAAATTTCTCTTGAAAATTTTTTTATAAAAACATCAGCGTTATTATTATGTAACTATCTACCCCAATAAAACAGTAGAAATGTACCTGTCTGCTGCATGGGAGTAGGATGTTCAACTAATACAATGCTGTTTATCATCTAATTGATGGTTACTTCTCTGTGTTACATATCTTATAGTTTTTTTTAATGTATTTAGTATAGGCTCTACAGGGTGTTAATATGCAGATCAGACTCGTAGTGATCCTTCCTGTTTTTCAGTCTCCCAGTGCTGGATTACAGGTGCGAGCCACCCTGCCCAGTCTAAATCTCAATCTCAGTGTATCCTGGGGGTGGAGCCAGCATAGCAGGCCAGGGATTGAACCCCAGCCCCTGTGTCTGCCTAAGCAAGTGCTTTATTCTGCTGAGCTAACTGGCTGGCCCTCAATCTATCTCTTGATATTCTTATATAATAGTATTACTTAAACATTTAAATCTATTCTGTGAAGTAGAATATAAAGAAAAGCATTATGATTTTTAAACAGTATCTAGATCAGAGATGAGAACTTTTTATAATTTTCAATTAAATAAATAGCACATTCCAGCATTTATGTCAGAGGTTTGCCGCCACTGATCTATAAATCAATGTGAAAAGATGTCATGCTGCAAAAATGGGTGATCATAACTCTTGTTGTGACCAACAAAAGACATGAGCTGTACACATGGAGACAATATCTAGAGCTGCTATTTGCAAGAATGCCTAAAGATGCAAACTGCAGTGAAAGCAAAAAGGTGATGCGGCCCTGATCTCGAGTGGGCCTGCAATTTAATTTTGCCTCTCCTAGAGTTCAAAAATACATCGTTCTGTCACTGAGTATTGATATTTTTGATATGCTACGGTAAGTGACTATATTTGAGTCATAAAATACAAAATGATATATCTAACACGTAATTTTTCATTAATAAAATTTCAATTATTGAGACTGCTTTGATTTCGTATTCTATGATTCTAAGCATATTCATGGGATTCCCCAAATGCCGCGTAGTGTTCTAGCAATACCTTTTAATGATCTTAAATACTTGCCTCTGCTGCTTCAAAAAACTTGAAGTCTGACATGTATACCCTCCTTAACGTGATCTTAAAAATACTGAAGAACAGACTTAAAATATTTCTGCTGTTAAAAAGTATGATTAGGTCTCACCTTCTGTGGCCAGGCTTTCAGAGACCTCTAGGCACTGACAAACCTTTCTCCTCTTTATCCATAATTCTATGGAAACCGATTAATTTATTATTCCTTTTGCTGTGGTTTTTAAGTAACTTCGGTGTGGATTGTGGAAAAATCTTTTTGAAGTTATCAGTAAATAAATTCATAAGCCAAGATAAATAGCTTTTTATACATCTACAAAACTAATGTTCTAACTAGCTGTGACTATTGGTCTAATCCCACAAGTAGTTCTCCTGGTACTGTCTATGACTGCTGGGAGTCCCAAGAACTTCGAAGGACGTCTGCTGAGATACAATACCCCAAACCCACAATTTAAAGGAGAGATTTATTTGGGCTCAAAGTTCCAGTCTATGGTCAGCTGGCTCTAGACCAGCAAAAGGATGACAGAGGGACCTGGCAAAGACAAAGGCGCTTAACCTAGGGCAAGCAGGAAGCAGAGAACCAAAGGAAGAGCCAGGGAAGAAGATAACTCTGCCAGGTCACACCAGAGTGGTCTGCCTCTTCTTAGTCAGGTGCCTCCTCCTAACAGCAAGGTCAGCTATGGATTCATCATAGCTGTTAGTTGCGCAACCCCATGATCCAACTCCTTCAAAAATCCCCATGTCCAAAGCATACATGGGACTTTGGGAGACATTGTAGATCTGCCTAGCAAGCAAGAGATTATAAGTTCAATTCCTGGTACAAAAAAATTAAGACAAACGTTCAGCTTTTGGCCCCTAAAAGATTACTGCCCATCTCACTATGTACAATGCATTTTAGTCCATCTCTAAGGCACCAAAGTGTCTTAACTGTTTGAGCATTGTTGGGAAGTACAAGTCCAAAGTCTGCTCACTTGGAGACTCCAGGAGCTGTATGAGCTCCTGTAGGGTAAAAAAAAAAAAAAATCAAAAAGAAAATTAAATGTCTCCTACACTCAGTGGCACAGGGTCAACATACACATTCCAAAGGAAAAAACAAAATAGGTGTTAGGGAAGGGTGGTGGTAAAAAGGAAGTAGATTAAAGCAAAACTGAAACCCAGCATGACAAACACTAAATCCTGAAGCTCCATGTGCAGCATGGGTGGTGGTTACATAAGCACTTCACCTCAGTGCCTACATCAGTCCTTAGCATGTTCCCTTTTCACAGCATCTTTTTCCTGAAGTTCCCATGACATGCTTAGCCTAGTTCCCATCACTTCACATTTGGCTCTCCGAGGGGTCGCTACCCAGCCCTCAGGGTGGGAGCCTCCCTGACTCTACAACTCTTACACTCTAATTGCCTATAAAACCAGCACTGCATGGATGACACAGTGACTAGTCAAGGGAAAGACCTGGCTAAAAATGTGTAAACGAAGTTAATACCTCACCTGCAGAATTACATTTGTGTCTTATAATTTCATTTATTAGTACTAATATTGATTGAAGATTCTGTCTTAAAATAGATGTCAGAATTTCCTGAAAAAGAATAAAACTATCACTGTGCTTAATGTAATATATCTATAAAAATTCTATCTGTAATTATGTTACAAAGCTACTCAAGTGCTCCTCCTTGTTCCAACTATGCATGTGCTGTGAGGATATACAACAACATAGTCAAGTGACCGAATGAGAAAGCAGATTTGAGAATATTACTAATAAGCCAGAAATTAAAAGACATACAAAAACTGTTAGTGTTATACTCATTCATTTTTTTATTTTTGAAAATACACTTATTTTCATAAAATAACTGATGTTAACTTAAATGAGCCAGCTGCTGCTCTAAATAAAATATGTATTCTAAATTTCTCAATTTTAATTTCTGATATGATAAATGTAAATGAATGTAATATACAAAAAGCTTTCAGGTCCTGTGATATATCCCTATAACAGGATGTTGGGAGCAACAAGTTCAGGACTACTGCCCTAATACCATTTCCTTTTTCCTTAGAAATTTATCCTATTTAGCAAGACATGTTGGTGCACACCTGTAATCCCAGCAATTGCAGGTTGAGGCAGGAGGATCACCACAAGTTAGACGTCAACGTCAGCTACACACTGAGTTCAAGGCCAGTCTGAACTACACAGTGAAACCCTATCCCAAAAACAAACAAACAAACAAAAAAAAAATAGAAAGAAAAAAAGGAAAAATGTATACCATCTAATCACTTCTCCTGCTTGATTATTATGTGCTCTCTTCCCTCTGAATGCCAAAGGAACTTAATCTAGCACTGGTTGCTGCTGTCTTAATTTTCAACATATACACTAGTATCTCTAACTAAATGATAAGGCACTAATGGAAAGAAAAGCTGTAACACATGATAGGTGTTGACATATGCCTTACACTAACTAACAGAAATTCAACTCAGCTTTAGTCAATACTCTTCAAGAAAAATATAAAGGGATGTGATGGAATATAGTTCACACATAAAACTCAAAAGTGCCATTTAACAGGGCACCTAAGAACAGGCACACAGATCATGAAATATTTAGGCATAAAAGTAATAGATACGTCATATTACAGCATAAGACATTCTATTATCATGAAATTAGGGAGCAGCTTATCTGTGTATTATTTTCAAGCAAACAGAGGGAGGAATATTAACACTGTGAGGAAGGTAATAAAGAATCAATAGCATTCCCCCTGAAGTCTCTTACTGAAAGTAGAAATAATGCACTAAATAGAACAGTAATTGTTTTTGTTTCTTTGTTTGCTTGTTCTTGTCTTTTTAAGACAGAGTCTCGCTATACAGTTCAGGCTTGCCTTGAGCTCACTTTGGTAGCCCAGGCTGGTCTCAAACTCATATCGATCTACCTGCCTCAGCTTCCAAGTGCTGGGATTACAGGCATGCACCACCACACCTGGATAGAACAGAAATTGTTTAGGGTTGAATTGTATCCTCCCTCAAAAAGGGATATGTTGAGGTTCTAACCTGTGAAAGCCTTACAAATGAGGGCTTTGCTGATGTGATCAGGTTAAAAGGTCATTTGAGAATGTCTTGTCCCAGCAGTGCTGGTATCCTTGTAGGAGTATGGACAGAGACACACAGAGGGATGGTTCATGAAGAGGGAGGTGAAGACTCAGTGACCTTACCACAACTGAAGAAATGCCTAAAACCACCTGCAAAGGATGCTGGCATAGAGAGTTTGAAAAATGTATGTCCCTGCTAGTACTTGGACTTGGGACTGCAAGACTCCACAACTGTGAGAAAATAAATTCCTCTTGTCTTAAGGCACCTAGTTCATAGTGCCTTGTCACAGTGGCCCTAAGAATCTGATATAACAATAAAATGTGTGTCCCCTCACTATCTATAGTCAATTTTTCAGGCAGTCCTTCTTTACTCACTGAAAAAAGTAGAATAAAAAGGAGAAAAAATCTGAAATGCAAATCCAGTCGCAGTAACAAAAAAAAAAAAAAAAAATTACTAGAAATTTCTGAACTACAGTTAGACATTTTTAAGACTCTGGGAAAATGTTTCTGATCAAACACTGCTGTCAAAACTCAAGCCCACTGAATCTCTATAAATGTGCCTTAAAATACAAAGGCAAGGATTATTTACCCATCTCACATTTCCTCAACTCCTTGCTACAAAAGGAAGTAATCTAGACCTAGTATTTAATGTTACCAATACTATCACTTTGTCACAGAAGGAAGTCAAGATGACAAGTGGAATTCTATTTTTCCCAGATTCTATCAAGCCTCAGGGACTTTTGGGCTGAGATGATTCTCTGTCACACACTTCCCATCTGCAGGGCTCAAATTCAAATCTTGTCTCTATTATACATATAAGGCACTTGGCATAATAACCTAGAAAGAAATTCATTTTAAGAATTGAACTGTGGCCTCACACTTCATTTTCATCAATAATCAGACTTCAGAGCCATGGGGAACCTAGAGTCACCTCTGCTGAGGGCAATCCAACATCTCCAAACATCAAGTGGTCCCACTGGTTTTCTGACTACAGGCCCTAACTCATTAATGGCCATCAGAATTGATTTAGCATATCCCAACTATTAGTTTTTTAAGGGGTAAAGCAAAACTGAGCAAAAATCTCAGCAAAGATCATTCCCAGTAAGAGTAAGTATTCTTTCATGAATCTTCTGACTCATTTGTATTTGTACGTTGTGGATCATGAAGGAAAACTTCATTTCCTACTGTGTTTTTCATCTAAATCCTGGCAGGAAACAGATACTTTGTGTAAACTAGACAACAAAGTGTTTAACAAGAAATTATTTAGGAAGGTTTGCCAGAATTGTAGGAAATCAAAGGACAGTAATCACTAACAGAGACAAGCCTTTGCCATAGTCTAGAATCCAAGGGTACCAACGAAAGACTGAGGATGGTAAAGAGGAGGCAGCTGATGGGTGTGGCAGCCTAAGAGGAAGGGAAGCAGCCAAGGGCCCTCTTGCTGGGGCCGTCTTTTTTTTTTTTTTTTTTTTTAAGAATTTTTTATTGTTTCAGAACTTTTGTTTGTTTATTCATTTCTATGGCTGGCTCAGCCTGCCGTGAGGGCAGGGCTGGCACAGCATGTGGTGCCAGGGATCGAACCTCGGTCCCTGAAGCCGCCCAAGCTTTCCCAAGCAGGCACTTTAGACCACTGAGCCATCCCGCCAGGCCCCTGGGGCCGTCTTAATGACCCAATCTAAAGCCTAAAGCAAGGGAGTGAACTCTGCTTGGCCTCCTAGGCATAAGGGCTGGAGAGGGATAATGAGCGCACTTCAAAGACAAATACAAGTCTCTATCAAGAAAAGATCTACAAGCCATCAGTGTGGTTTACACATGTTAGCTTACTCTAGTAATTTTTTTCTACAGCTGCCCTTGAATTTGATGCTTGGATCCAATGCCAACCAATAATACAGGAAACTAGCATCTCTGAAAACACCTGTCTGTCACCTCTATGCCTTCACAGTCCTCATCAAGCCTGTTATCTGTCCTTAATCCTCTACCACTCTTGTCCCTTTCTAGGAGGCCTCAGTGCTGGAACACAGGTGCAGTCACTGAAATATACACTATAGAGGGAGCCTTCTCCTGCTCCTGTCCCTGAATGCCATCTGTACTTCCCTGAACACATGCAGGGAACCCCAAGCCTCAAGCTCTTCTCGTCCTCTGCTCCACTGGCACAGCAGTACCTGGGCCACTTCTTCCATTTCCAGATTCCCTGGCAAATGTCCAAGTCTCCATTCACCCATCAAGACACCACCTAAGCATAGCTCAGAGTGACACCTACACAACTCCCCACCTTCTGTGCCAAGAGCAAGACTCCCTCTGTCTACTCCAGTTGCAGGTCCACTACCACATGTGTGCTATTTACTCACAGTGTTGCTCTGCCCATTGTGTCTGCTGAGAGTAGGTTTTGTGCTACACAGTCCTCTAGATCTTGAGAAAAAACTACAATGCCTCATCCAAAGTCACTCCCTAAACCTTCTCCCAAGTGATTAAAATGCATTTCAGATGGTATAGACAACAGAGGCAAATCATAACCTACCTGGAGGTCTGATTGAGGGCTCACTGAATGCACAACACACACCTCTACATGATGTACATGGGATTAAGAGACTGCAGTTTTATTTTTGAGACAGGGTCTCACTATGCAGTTCAGGCTGGCCCTGTGCTCACTTCTGTAGCCTCCAGGCTGGTCTCGAACTATCAGTGATCCTCCTGTCTCAACCTTCCAAGTGCTGGGATTATAGGTGTGTGCCACCAGGCCAGGCTCCAAAGTCAGCACAGAGCACTATGAGATCTGGGGCCAAATGGCAAACCCAGGCTTCCAGGCTAAGATGGAGAGTCCAGGGTTCCCACACCAGTATAGCATATGGAGCCAGCCTCCTCCCAGAGAGGGAAAAGTGCTGCCCATAAAGAGATCAGAAGCCTGAAGCTCCCAATAAACTCTTAATTTCTATGCTAAGTGAAGCAGTAAAATGGGTCTGACTGTTTGCCTCTCAATGTGGCTCACTTTCTCACCCATAGGACATTAGTTAAGGACAGCCCTCTATCACCTGCTTCTATCAAGATGGACCTATTCCCTATTCCTCTGGGGTTCAGAACCACCCAGAGAGTTTAATATGTTTACCTTGAGCCACACGACAGGCACGACATTCCCACCTCTTTCATCTGACAGTGACTAAATTGGGAGTCAAACCTTTTTTTTTTTTTTTCAAATAGCTTGTCTCTTGATATCCTCTACACAATCCAAAGTGAGAGTCCCACAATCAAAAGAACAGGAAACCCTAGCAACAGGAGGCAGACCTAATTTTAGCAGCCTCCAGGCACAAACAGATATCATGCCTGTCAAAAATAAATAATCCATCAAAATTGAGATAATCCAGCATCACTTTTAACAATCAATATGAAATAAATGAACATGATGCTGAAAAATCAAACATTTCTCAAGTACAAGAGATTGTATTGCACAAATCTTCATGAAGAAAAACCATTATGATGTTGCTTCGTTAAAAATCAGAACTGTGGCACACTTAAGTCTCAAAACTCTGAGAAGTGAGTCAACCTGTCAAATTCTGAGCTGTTATTTAAGACAATCAGTGCAGCAGATATAATGGACCACTAAACTAGTGCCTACAGCAAATGTGGATATGATGAGGCATTTGAAGATAATCAAGAGAAAAGTTGCTTTTAGACTTTTTACAAAAGTCTACTACATAGAACAATTTCAAACTTACAAATACTGTACTAACTATAGGGTCATTCTCATTTTTATAATAGAAATACAAAATTTGATGTTATTTAACAGATAATTTTGTTACTCAGATTATGTTATCAGCTACTGCGCTAAAAGGGACAAGAGAATAAACAAGACACATTAACTGTTTTTGACTAGTTCAAAAGATATGGCGGCTGGGGCAGAGCCTGCCTACTTAATCAACTCTACCCAGGTAGACTTAGCACTCAGATAGCCCCACTAGGAAAATTCTGGCAAAAGCCAATCCATCATGTCTGGACCAGACACTGAACCTGCACAGTGAATTCCACATACACATGCTGTATTCATCAGTCAGTAGAAGTGGAAGATCTGCTGAAAAATCTGAGGACAATGGCAATGGTGGCATTGAGTACACTGCAGCTCACACCCAACCACCAAGAAAAGAACCCCACTGCAATAAGTCACTGCAATTTAGAGCTGCCATTTACATGGCAGATATGGCAGGGTTCTGGGAAAAGAAACTTGAGGCTACCCCTGAGCCACAGTGAGGAAGAAGTAGGAAGAAGTGCCCTAAAGAGAAGAGAGAAGAAAGCTGGAGGGAAGAGGAGGACTGATCAAGACTGAAGGAAATCTAGACAAACCTTACACTGCGTCTAGAGATTCCAAGGAGACAAAAGAGTGATGAGATTGGAAAAATAAGCAAACTCAGCTTTCATCTAAAAGCACCATTAAATGGGCACCATTAGATTTGCAGAGGAGAGTCCTTAGCGAAGAATGGTCTGTCAGTTGGGAGCCAGCAGAAATAGGAAAGTCATGGAAGGATCTAGTGTAAAGTTCCACAAAAGAAATAAGAAGTGGAACGACCTTGAGTGAAGAAGCAGAAGCAGATAGCACTTCAAAGCATCCTAGGAGCTTTTCAGTCAACTGGACACATGGTAGGGGATGAAGAAGAGGTTATCAAACAGGAAGGAATGCCCACATTTCTGGATTATACAACCATGGGAATGACAGCTCACCAGCCATGGTATGAAGACATGACCTGAAACACCCCAGACCTGGAGAGCATGACACTAAGCCTTTTCCACTGCTCTCTCTAAATTCCTGACCTATACAACTACGATGTTGGGTGTTATTTTAAGCTATGCATTTTGGGGTAGTTGGAATGCAAGAGATAACTCTAACACATATTGGTGAATAAACACATGGTAAAGGAGTTATCACTTTGAAAAGGAATTTACTGACAGTCTACTATGTAACTAGCATCCTTTCAAGGACCAGAGGCTCAGCAATAAAAATAAATAAATAAATAAATAAAAAAAAAATTGGACAAAGGTCTCTGCTTGTTATTGAATTTAAAACTTTAGTGGGAAGAACAATAAATACAATTAAAGGAAGTAGCATGGTAGGGAGTGATAAGTTCTGTGAATAGATCCAGAGCAGGCAAGAGCAACAGAAAAAGCAATTAGAGGGATGTATAACCAGTGCATCAGGAAGGCTGCTAGGAAAAGGCAACAATCATTTAAAGTACAAAACATGGAAGAACAGGACCAGTGACGAACTGGGAAAAAATATTTCAGCACAAGATAGTTGCATGTGGTCACCTATACTAAATGCCTGATAACAAGGAACAGATTTGTGTATCTAGGACACAGTGATACAGTGGCTGGCAATCAGAAAGCTAAGAAATGACAGATCAGGTCCTCCAGACCTTTGGGCTTCAATAATTTCACTGAGAAAATTATTGGAACTCAAGATATAGTCATAGCACAGCAATGACTAAGGACACACACACACACACACACACATACACACACAGAAAATCAGCAAAGGAAAAGGCAACTGGTACCAAGTGTAGAAGAAACTAGGCAATAACTTCACAGAGTCAACTGGACAGCATGCACTTGACTCCCACAATGAGGTGTGATAACACACATGACATAGTGCCCACCAAGGAAGCCCATTTAGAGATGCATGCTCAGGAATTTTAGTGGGGACTGGTCAGAAAGCCACCCCTGCCTTACACAGTAACATGCATGGGAGGTCAAGCATCTGTTGCCCCTGAAAAGGAGCAGATGTTCAGTATAAGCCTTACTGTATATAAGTTTTGGTTCAGTGAGCCATTCTTACTTGGGAATGAAGGTACCCCTCACAAATCTAAGTGTCTGAATGCCAGCTATGGCCACCTTTGTAAGCAGATCTCTCTAAGGACAGGAGTCTGAGATCTGCTTATGTGAGGGTGCAGTCAACAAGATCTGAAGATTAAATATGTGTGGACAATCAGAGTAAAATTGCAAAGAGCCATTATGTGGATTTCTGTCTGGAAAAACTAGCAAAAATGGCATCACTGACTAACAATCATGTTCAGATTGTAGGAGAAATTGATTTGAAGTGGAAGATTAAATGGAAAAAAGAACTCAATCTGGAACAGGCTTAAGTGTAAAATGCCTACCTGCTCTCTCAATCTCCCCAGGAGACAGGTGTGGGTGGAATTTAGGGTTCAAAGGTAAATCCAAGCAGAAGCTGTACAGCAGGTGTTTGGAACCATGTTACAAGAGGAGCTCACAAAGGACTAAGCAGGGAGAGATGACAAGAGGAGGGTTAGGACAGAGACCTGTGCCCAGTCAGTGATTCTGAGAGGTAGTGGAGGAAGAAGGAACTGGCCAAATAAGCGGAGAACAGCCAGCAAGGCAGGAAAAAAACAGGCAAGTGTGGGCTATGGGAGGCATGCGCTTAAAATGAACAGTGTTTTTAGCAGTTTGGGAGCAGGGACATTTTACTGCAGGTTCTGTATTTGCTGCTTGTTGAGGCCCAATATCCCTCTAGCTCTTGAGACAGCGGACACACCTGCTCAGGCTGTTTCACTAAAGGCATAAACTGAGGCATCCAGCAAGTTGCTCTACAGCCTGGCTGCTTCTTGTTGCAGCATCTAGGTGGAGGATTTCAGATTTAAAGTCTCTCTACCACCTGTGAATGAAAGATAAATAAAGGTCTTTTTCTATTGGCAAAGTTGGTATTAGAATAGAGCAACAGTACCTATAAGAATATCATATTAACTGGCATCTGAGCTTTAAACTAGTGTTTTCAAATACAGCTAGACAAACTATCAGGGGACAGCACACTCCATTAAAGCAAGCCTTCTCTGACTATTTAAAGTCAATTATAATTTAAAATTCAGCACTCTACATCCAGTAGCCACATTCCCGTGTTTAACAGCCATATGTTGCTATGCCTACCCTATATACATAGATAGAACAATTTACCCTCCCCAAAAGTTCAACTGGGCTACAATGCTTTAAATTTGCCAAGAAAGGTCCAAGCTCCTAGACACAGTTCTCAAATTTTTTAAAATGCATTTTGTACAGAGTCTACAAGGTCTCACTCACTACAGATAGGTCTTGTAGTAATTCTCCTGTCTTCAATCTCCCAAGTGCTAGGATCACAGGCACGTGTGTCACAGCACCCAGTCTCAATCGCTCTCTCAGCATGCTGGGGCTGACAGCACTCACCATGGATGGAACCCTGCCATGGATCTGCCTAAGCAGGTGCTTTAATATGCTGAGTTAGCTGGTTGGCCCTTCCTCAGATGACTTTAAACCATCAATTCCCTCAGAAGAGTATTATCCAAGCCAAATAACACTGTCATTTGCCAAAATTCTGCAAAGGGAATCTACGCACAGAATGCCTACAAAGGAAGACTTTAAGTAAGCCATTTGAGCAAAGGCTTTGAGCACCAAAACCAGGGCTGTGGATCCCTATGTCACACAAAACAGTTAATTTAGTGCAAATAAGCTCATTCATGGCCAAACCTTGGTCAGTTAACCTATGTGCAAGTCGGTGAACTATACACAGAGGGAATGTACATGACTGTGTGTGTGTGTGTGGTGGGAAGAAGGATGTTCCACGGGCACACACTGAACCTGCCAATTAGCCAGGCAGATAGTAACAATGCATGAAATGGGCCATCAGAAAGCAAGGACAGAATAAAAAGTTAAGCATGACAATAGCAACTTTCTCTCATGGTTGGTTGGGCACTAAAAGAGACTGGGGCATTAATAATTCCTTTTAAAGAAAACAATTGTCTGAGCCCCAAGTGATAGATGCCAGGAGGGAAAGTATTGTCAGGGCTTCTATTTTCCCGCAAAGTAAAAAAAAAAAATGGGTTTTTATATAAAATTTCAAAATGTTAAATTACTGGCAATGAATAAGTAAAAATGTAATAATGAGCAGACCTAAAAAATATGTCTGTGGGTAACAGCAGGCCCCCGAGACCCTATATTTACAAACTGAGAAGCTGTTCCATGCAAGTCTAGGGACAGAACCAAAACCAAATGAAAGCACGCAACTCACTGCTGGGAGTCAGTTCTCTACAGGCTTGCAGATTAGGAGGTAAATTACTGCAGTCAGCCAGTGCCTAACAAACTGGAAAGCATTTGAGAAATTTGCATGGACTTAATTTATGTATACAAGAACCTTAAGTCTATTTAGGCAGCAAAGCATCAAAGTTGAGAAGCACAGAAATTTAAGAGTTCTAGCCTATTTTTCCAGGCTAGTCCCAGAAAATAGCATACCAGATTCTTGCTACTGCACATATCTCCTGAGATTCTTGTCCCATAGTTAAGAGATGAAGTTGTTAGCACTTCAGACTATTTCAGTTCTTGGAAGGTTGTCCCAATTCATAAAGAAAAGAAAATATTCAAAATATCTATTAAAAAAAAAAAAAAAGAGGAACACTAAAAAAACCTACCAAACTTTTCTTGGTTTAAAATGAAAGGGCATGAAAAGGGATCACCTGGAGATATAGCTCAGTGGTAAGCCACATGCCAATCTGTTGAGTCTCCAACCCTGGCAAGAAATGATAAATAAAGTAGAAGGCATACTAATGGTACACACCAGCATTCTCCGAGGCTGAAGCAAGAGGATCACAAATTCAAAGCCCTGCATGGCCAATTCGGCACCTTAGCAATATCCCATCTCAAAGATAAAACAGTAATAAGGAGTGGAGGTACACCTTAATGTGAAAGCTCTGGATTCAGTCCCAGTCCCAATCCATACATACTCACTCACACATAAACATATTTGGGTCTGTAAGTGTGCTCTTCAAAATTCCAGCATGCCCCCTATCCCATGGACATATTATTTCATTCAACTCCTGATCACAGTTTCGACCCTTATTACTAGAAAATCTTTCTGTTACTCAATTTACTCTTCTAGCATGTGCACATTTACATGTGTTCTATTTAGTAACATACTTGAATACCTCACAGAGAATGCACTTGGGTAAGAACAGAAAGATAATCACATAATGAAACACTGGCCTATGGATGTTTATGACAGTATTTGCAATCAAGAGTTTAAAAATCTAAATTCAGCAACTCTAAGAGTAAGGCAGATTAGCTGTTCTCAATCCTGGCCAGGCAGTCAAGTCACAGGGAGTGCTCTATAAAATACCTATATTTGAGACCCACTCTACCCCCATGTAAAGATAATCTTGGTTAAAAAAAAAAAAACAGGCATTTGTATTGCTTAACATGTTAAAATTACAGGTGGCAGGCACAGATAAAAGGCCCAGCAGGTTACTGTTCAATTGTCCATTCACCTGTGACATACAATTCTGATGATAAATTTAACTAATTATTTAGTGGCCCCCACCTAGCAAGTTATGTAAGAAGGCAATTGGCTTCCCACTATTTCCTTAAATTGGATTTAGACTCAGGGACACTGATAAAGTACC
Source organism: Myocastor coypus (assembly GCA_004027025.1). Lineage (NCBI taxonomy): Eukaryota > Metazoa > Chordata > Mammalia > Rodentia > Myocastoridae > Myocastor > Myocastor coypus. Next base: position 46,405 of record PVJA010001846.1, read on the forward strand.
AGGACCCAAAGATAAGGGATCCCAGAATTCTCTCCACTTCTCAACTTATCTCCCCCATGGAGTTAAATGACAGCAAAAATCTTAAAGTCCCTGATTTCAGAATATAATTAAAGCCATCCCAAATGCTCCTTCTGCTTCTTCAGCATCTCACCTACCTCCAGCTTTATTGGATGTTTATTCAGCTGGTTCCCAACATTCCACAAATACCAGTTTTCTTTGCTTACTCTCATCAGATGGTAGTTGCTTCTGGGATGTGGAACACAAAATTCAGTATACTCACCTTGGGCTTCTCTCATTCTCAACCTTACAAACCTGAAACCTGCCTTTTACCTATTGAAAGTAGTCAAAACCACAGAAGAAATAACTTACACCTACTGCCCTATCACATTCTTGGTTTCATTATAGCATTCTTCTCCTGGATGTCTATGCAGGCACTTGTGCGGTGGAGCTATCTCCCCAGTCCCTTTTCCTCATAAATCAGACTTCTCTCTATAGCATGCATACCTGCATTACCAAAGTCTCAGTCAATAAGCACTTACAGATGTCTCACAGTAAACACTTGCCTAGCAGACATGTGGTCCTGCCTGGGCTCCATCTCAAGTACCACACAAAAATAAAAAGCTATCCTGAGACTGATGTGACTATAGCAGTCACTAAGGAAATTGTCTCTTCAAAACACACTCTACCATGTAAAGTGGGCAAATACCTAGTAACATATGAGACTATGTAGTTAATGGCTTACAACAGAGGCCTAATGGCAGCTGTTGGGTTTAAATACAATAGTACAACTTAATAGGCATATCTTTCCATCTGTTTTCCCCAATCTGTAAAATGGGAACCTTCTGAGGTTGATGTGAGGGTCAAATCATGTATGAAATGTAAATCTCCTGGCAGTGGACCTTTACAGAGTCAGAGTAAACATAATACTGGTTAGTTGTTACTCTCATATTATTACTAAATATATCGCTTAAACTGTCCAAGGAATTAAGCCTTTTAAAGCTCACTCATTTACAGAAAATAAATTTATTGCAAACTTTTTCAAATTGAATTTTTACGTTTGTTTTTCTTCATTATTTCAAAATTCAGTGAATAAAGATTGAATTTTTCATGACATTTTAGTTCTATTATGGATACCATTTATCAAGTTTTTTCATGATTATAATATTATTTAAAATGAAACTAAGAGGGCAAAAATTACTTGCTGCTTAAATTGAAATTTTAAAAGCCAAAAATGAGAGGGAGGTTTTTTATAAGCTGCAGGTGACCTTTAAATGTCACATTCACTAATATATAAATGTAAACACAGAAAAATGTAACGCTGGTCATAATAGTAAATTGATCGATGCAATTACATTATAAGTTCTGTGATATAAATTATGCTCCCAGTCCAGAATATCAATTGGTTTTTAACCATCCTTTAAGATCGAATTACAAAGCATTAAACAAATCACCTGGTTAGCTCTATGTTATTTATGAGCTTACAGTTTACTGCCATGCTTTCGCAGTACAGCCCTGTACTAAACTTCTAACTATCCAAGATCTGCGAGAATTCTTTTTAATAATGTTATAAAATTAAATTTATGATCTCGGTTAGACAATCCTTTAATGAGAGGTACTTTAATGTTATTACTAACTGGGATAATGGTATTATTAACTTTAGCCTACTTCCAGAAGTTAGTGAAATACAATTTCAAAGACATTTGTTACTTGTTGAAATCTCAGTTTTTAACTGAACTATGTGTGACAGACAACACATAACATACTAACGTAACAATGAAAAAAAAAAAAAAAAACCTATCCGGGGCAGATTCTCCTATTGCTTTATAGAACACTTGAACACTTCTCCCTCCACTATCTCAATTCTACCAGTCAGGTTCAGCTTTAGTTATTCCATTCAATATATTCACAGGCCTTTCATTCTGTGCTTCATTATTTAAAGCTATACACATATCTAGACAGCCAAAATCTATTTTTTTCGTACATAATTCTTAAAGGAGGCTTAGAAGGTGCGAGAATTTCTTAGATTCCTAAACTATATACTTGGAGCAAATTTACTTTTATTTCTTGTACAATCTAAGTGACATTAGCGAATATACAAAGTACAATTTCTCCTCTCGTTGAATTGGCCAATTCATAATTTCTATAATCCCAAAGCATGAGAACAAGCTTAAAGAGAATCACTGGCCCCTAAAACAAGTGTGTGACTGGTCTTGCTTCAGGAATCTCGACCATATAAAATATTCCGTGCGAGAATTGAGATCATTAATCGCTGCCGTCCAAAGCATTCACTTGCAGATCTCACGAGGAAGAAACGCACAGACAACGCTTAAATTACTCAACCTCCAGACATGAGTTCAGTGTCCTGCTAGGTTCTGGACACCCGCTGCACTTTTTGTTTGAATTGCCACTTGTTTGTACATGTTCTAGATCTCGGGGACAGAGTGGGGCTGTCTTTATCTGGACCAGCCACGGCCGTGCACACGCCTGGCCGCTCCGCGTAGCTGCGCCGTGGGCACAGCATCCCGCCCGGCCCGGCCGCGCTCTGGGCGCGCAGGTGAGGCGGCTCCAGGGCCGAGCCGCAGCTCCACGCGGCTCCGGGGCGCCCTCCACGGACTCGCGGCCAGGTGCGCGCGCAAGGAAGTTCCAGTCAAGTTCTGAGTGGAGGGCTGCGCGGGGCGCCGGGCGCTCGGGCCGGGGGACTGCGGGGCCGCGCTGTCCCGCCCGCCCCGCCCGGCACCTCGCCGACCGCCCGGCCCCCGCCGCGGCTCGCCGAGCCCCGCCGAGCTGGCGCCGGGCAGGTGCGCGCCCGGCCCCGACCGCCCGGCCCACCCCGGCCCCGGCCCACCTTCTCCCGGGCCTTCAGGTACCGCGCCAGTGCCTGCTGGGTCAGCTCCCGCACACGCAGCTGGCCCTGCTGGCAGGGCACCACGATGCCGGTCCCGCCGAAGCACACGGTCACCTTCATCGCGGAGGGGAACCGCCAGCAAAGCGCGCGGCCCGGCCCAGCCGGGCTCGGAGGCGGCGCGGGGTGGACCGGGCCCGGCGGCAGGGGGCGCGGCGCGGGGTGGACCGGGCCCGGCGGCAGGGGGCGCGCGGCCAGGCCGAGAAAACTTGGCGGCGCCAACTCCGCCCGGGCGCTCTTAAAGGGGCCGCGGCCGGGCGACGCGCGGGCCGTCCATGCCACACGCCCCGGGCACCCTGAGCCTGGAGCTCTCAGGGCCGCGTACTGTAACTGGACCTGAGAACGGCCACCACTGGAGACTGAAAGCGGATCTCCTAAGCAGAGGGCTGGAGCCCGTGGGAGATTCAACAGCTACCCTCCACCTGGGCGCTGTTTCCAGATGGGGAGAGCCCGGCGCAGGTGGGTAGGTCCGCGCCCACCGGGGACCCAAGAGCAGGCCTGCACAGTGCGAGGTTCGGGGCGGCGCAGCTTCCTTCCAGTCGGGACCCTGGAGAGGAGATCCTGGGGGTAACGTACCGGGGAAACTATACCTGTAGGCAGGTCTGGGGGGGGGGGCATCCAAGAGCAGGCCAACAGTCCCACCGGGCTGCACGTGGTTGCGCAGCACTTTGAAGTGTGACTAGAAAAAACATTAGCACCTTAAGGCTCAGGAGTCAGGTGCATCTCCACTGCTCAGGGCAAACGTGGACAAACAACATGTCCATCTTAGCATTTGTGTATATATTGGTTCCCACATAAATGAACTCCTTTGAACTGTAGGGTAACTACATAGTGTTCCAAGAATCTGAAGGACCGAAAAGCCATCGAGTCGGTGTGTTAAAAAGCACTCAGGTCTTCCCAACTAAATCTTCCATCTCCTGGCAGTTTTCTTAGCAACCCAGTTCATCCCAGATGCTCAGGATTTGCGCCCAACCAAGACACGCCTACATTAGATCTCAGTTGCCTAGAAAGCATGATGTACAAGAGATCAAATTAATTTTGTTTGGAGAAGTTTTTCTATCATTTCCAACTTTTTAATACAATTAACAAATATGTATTAGCTGTCTGAGGCCAATGAATAAGCAATTTGCCTAAGATCCTCTTCTTCAAAAGTGGCAGAACCTGACTGTAACCCAGGTAGACTGACTCAGGTGCTGGCCTGCTCAGTAAGGGCTCTGCAGGCCTCCAGTGGAAAGTGGCAGCTTAGTGTTCACCTGGCCCTCGCTGTTGGGTGTCACCCCACCTCTGGTAGAGCACAGTTAGAGGTGGGAGTGTCATTTGTGGGAGCCACCCCTTTCCCTTCACTTGGGGACAGGCCTGGCCCTGGGGATTAGGTGCTTGGGAGGTCCAGAAGTTGCAGGCGGTGAACCACACACCAGTGACCAAGGGGATAGGAGGCCTCTGGATTAAATACAGGATGCCTGAGTTGCTGAGAGTTCCTCTTCCTCCTGTTTTTCTCCTTGCCATCTTCCAGTTCCTGCTACTGTTGTCTCCTGATCTCCAGTAAGTGTAGGTACCTACTACTAGGTGTGTACTTGGCAATTCTTCCCTTGAACTGTGCAAGAATGGACTATTTTCCACCCATTCAACTGCAACAGGAAGGTGTGCTGCAGAGATGTGCAGCTGACAGAGTAACTGCTGCCATCTTGCCTGTTTCCTGGCTTCCTTTTCCTTCGCAGACCCTTCTGCTCAGGCCACAATAGGGCCAGCTCCTTCTCCTACCACGAAAGCCTTCTCTGACCAGCTGAAGCCCCTCCCCACACCCACACCCACACCTAAACCTTCCACTGTTCTGACTTTGAGAACACTAAAGTGGATCTGGGTGGGCATCCAGCTCCCCCAGTCTCACTGTGGAGAGATTGGAATGGAAATTTGGGTGCAGAGCAGAGGCTACACTGTGGGGAGCTGAAGAGGCAGTAAAGCCAGATGCAGATGTGAACAATGCACACCACACAGAGAACTTTTATTACCCAGGTTAGCAACTATAAAATGAATTATTTTATATTTCATGTTTATCAAATAGCTAGGTTTAGTTTGTTATTCAGCCTCAATACACCATGCATAGCACACATATGCAAACAATTTATCACATATCAAGATGTGCTGTAGAAGAATACAGTTGCCACATATTCATGCCCAGAAAATCCTTCCATCAATATCTCAGGCCCTATGACACTTGCTGGACAGGGAGACAATGAATAATTTGCCTGAATTGAGTAACGTTAAAGTACCAAAGTCCTAGGTTTCCTTTCCGGGTGGATGGATAGACATTGCCTATGATGAGATAGTTTTCTATTTGTGATGCAACAGCTTAGCAAACAGTAATGCTAACCAATATTATTAGGCTGCCCTGCCTTGTAGGACATGTAGCTGAAGTGTCAGGTACCATTAGATGTGTAATGAATAAAGAATGGAAATTTTTCATCTCTGTGGGCCAGTAATCCCTTTTAATTGTTTGCAATGTTAAAATAGAAAATAATTTTAGCTTTCAATAAGTTGTTTATAACATGCACTATTTTTCACTAAAAATTAGAGATGTTATTTCCTAAAATCTTAGAACAATTGACACCATAGATTAAAATTAGTAAAGTATAATACACATAATTAGTATAATCATGTCCTCACCTTTTATTCTTTTTTTTTTTTTGTCTTTTTGAGAAAGGGTCTTGCTGTGTAGCTTAGGCTGGCCTTCAGCTCACTATTGTAGCTCAGGCTAGTCTTGAACTCACACCAGTCCTCCTGCCTCAGCCTCCCAAGTGCTGGGATTACAGGCATGTGCCACATGTTGTTGATGTAAGGTCTTGCTATGCATTTGGGACTCATAGTAATCCTGCTGTCTCAGCCTCCCCAGTGCTGGGATTATAGACGTGTACTACCGGGACAGGTTTCGGGGTGGGTGGTATGCTGTACTAGGGATTGAACTCAGGACCTTATACTTGCCAGGCAGACACTTTGAAGTTCTTTATTTTATTTTTATTTTTTTTAGTACATGCTTGTAGATAATGATTATGTTGGTTTTGTCTCCTCTTTCTCCTCTTCCCTATTTTCTCTTAGCTCCTTTCCCATTTGAAAAAGACCCACCTTCCTTATTATTAGCTATTTTGACTTTGCCCTTTAAGAGAAATCAGGAAATATTTAAGCTTCCATGTCTGATTTATTTCACATTTATTTGTGCTGCTATTAACATGGGATGAGTGGATCACTGTTGTATGATGTCTTTCATTTTGGTGGGGGGGGGAAGATAGCTAGAACTATAACAGCTGGGTCAGCTGGGATTTCTAATTTTAGGACTCTCTACTGGTTGTACTAGTTCATATTCCTGCCCCACAATGTGGATTTCCTCTAACTCAGTCTTGCCAGTGTTTGTTATTATTTCACTTCTTGATGATAGTCATTCTTTTTGGTATATGATGGAATCTTGCTGTTGCTTTCATGTGTACCATGTAATCTTTAAAAGAAAGAAAAAATAAGTATGGTTTTCAGTTGTTCTTTTTAAGTTTAAAAGCAAAGATATTTATTGGGGTATATTGGTTGTCTTAATTACTTTTTACTTGTTGCTGGGACAAATACCTGACACTCAAAATGAAGGAAGGGAAGGTTTATTTGGCTCACAGTTCATGGAGGTTTTAGTCCATATTTGGCTGGCCTAAGGCTGAGTGGAACTGAGCAGAGAGCATCCAGTTCATGGCAGTGGAACAGCAACAAAACAGTGGCAGAGTCAGCCAACCAAACAAGGCAGCAGAGAGCAACAGCTCGAGTCTCTCTCCCTCTCTCTTTGTATTCCTATCAGGATCTCTGCCTTAGGATATGCACCCTAGACCATACCCATAGCCTCAGCCCTACTCAGATGGATAATCCCACCAGTACTAAAACACATAATCCCAGTGACTCATGAGTCAAGTCTCAATCTATAGAAGTCCCCACCCAATGACTACATGAGGCTTGGGAGGACAACTAGACATAAGCCATAACATTCTGCTCCTGGACCCCCAAAGTCTCATATATACCCCTTTTTACAAAAGACATTTTAGTCCATCTGGAAAAGTTGCCAAAGTCCCAATAGTTTCAGCATTGCTGAAAGTCCAAATCCCAAGTCTCCTCCAAGATCCAAGGCAAACTCTCAACTGTGAGCCCCTGTACAATAGAAGAGTTGAACATATCCAACATTCAAAGGCATAAGATAAACATACAATTCCAAAAGTTGCAAACAACAGGTTAATATAAAACACTGGGACCAACACATGTCCAAAATCCAGCAGAGTAAACATTAAATCCCATAGTTCCAACTGGAGCATCCAAAGCAGTCTGCACTGAGTTGTGAGCATCATGCAACTCCGCTCCTTTGGCACTCTTGGTGGTAATTCCCATGGCTTCTCTCTTAGGCTGGCTTTGCTCCCTCTTAGCACGATCCACATTCCTGGCTTTTCCAAACTTCTGGGGTTTCTACTGAACAGGCTTCTCACACCCTGCTTTACACACTTCCCTTTCAGAGGCACACTGCCTGGCCTCCCAGGCCTTCTTCTGAAATCGAGGTGGAAGCCTTCTCAACCTCAGAATTCCCACATTCTGCATACGCCTATGTGGATAATGCCAAGGGTTGCTGAGAGCTGGAGCAGTAGCCAGGCTTCCTTATCTCTTGGCTGAAGGGGTCAAGGGCCTAGATCACTGAGCACTCTGACCCTGATTCCAGAAAACATATTCTCCATGGGGGTGCCATTTTGGAACCTGGTTTGGCCGCTGCTACCATTCTGGTACTTTGGTCTCTGTGGCTTTCTTCTCAAGGCAAAGCCTCTCTCCCTTGCAATTCTGAGGCTGCAAAGGGTGGAGAGCTGCCACCTCTTGTGATGTTCTCAGGCCATCCTTTGTGTGTGTGTGTGTGTGTGTGTGTGTGTGTGTGTGTGTCTTTTTGAGACAGGGTCTTGCTATACAGTTCAGGCTGGCTTTGAGCTCACTTTTGTAGCCCAGGTTGGTCTCGAACTCACGTCAATCCTCCTGCCTCAGCCTCCCAAGTGCTGGGATTACAGGTGTGCGCCACCACACCTGGAATAGGCCATCCTTTTGATTCTCTGGTTCCTTCCCAGCAATGTAGATCCTTTTAGCTCCATCTTTTCAGTCCACAGTTTCTGGCCAAACTCACATTTTAACTCATCCTTCTTGGCCCTTTGCTCTTGATTTTCAACATAAATCTGGCTAAGGGCAACCAATAGCAACCTCGCCACAGCCCCAATAATTTGCTGCTTTGAAATGTCTCTTGAAAGATTAATCAGTCCACCATGCTTAATCTTAGTCTTAGACAGTCTCTGGGCACGAGCAAAATTCCAACAGACTTTTAGCCAATCCATAGCACAAATCATCTGGAGTCCAATGACCAATACTGTCCTTTTTTCCAGCAGAAACCTCCTCAGCCTGGTCTTTACAGGCAGGCCTTCTGTCAGTCTTCTGGTCTAAGCTCTGACCAGAATCTCCCAAGCTGAACAACCGAAGATGTTCTAGTGCTTTGTTTTTAGCCAACATCTCTGAACCTTTCCTATCTCTTCCCGTAAACTATTCCCAAAAGCTTGTAATCCACATTGTCAGGTATAGTCACAGCAATGACCCCACTTCTCTGGTACCAAATTCTATATTGGTCAGGGTTTTACTTAGAGGAACAGAATAGACATAATATAAGGAATGGATATTAACACAAAATATACAATCTATAAGGAATTATAAGATTGGTTTACAATAGTCAGCCACAGAGTCAGATGAGGAAGCACGCACAGGGCTGAAGAATTCAATCCCGAGGTCTGGACTTCATTGCAGCACTCTGTGTAAGTCTCTGTCAGCTGACGGGTCTGCAATGGAAGACTGAAGTGTCTGTAATGGATGCTGAAGAGTCTGCGATGGATGGCGAAAGATCCAAGTTGGAGGCCGAAGAGTCTGCGTTGCAAACCAGACGGTGAAGTCCAGTCTGAATGCGAAGACTGAAGCTTCTCCGAGGAAGTGAAGTATTGACTCCTTCAGCCCTTTAAAAAGTCTCTTTGTTGTTTTTTTTTTTGTCTTTTTGAGAAAGGGTCTCGCTATGCAGTTGAGGCTGGCCTTGAGCTCACTTTTGTAGCCCAGGCTGGTCTCAAACTCGCACCAATCCTCCTGCCTCAGCCTCCAGAGTGCTGGGATTACAAGCGTGAGCCACCACGCCCGGTAAAAAGTCTCTCTGTGCTCAGTCATTCTGACGTGGGCTCATTGCGCCCTAGGGTGGAACCAATCGTACCCCAGAATGGGCCCTTGATCCCGCTCTAGGGAGAAATCCAATCATATCCTAGGCGGGCCCTGGGCACACTCCAGGGAAGAACCAATTGTACCCCAGAGTGGGGCTCCCACCAACAGGGAACTGAGCTGCTGAGTCATTCAGCCAAGTTGACACGTTGTATCAACCACTACAGTGGTATAGTCCTGTAATCCCAATACTGTGGAAAATTAAGGCAGGAGGACTGCCAAGTTCAAACCCAGTCTGAGCAATGTGGCAATTTAGTGAGACTCTATTTCAAAATTTTAAGAAAGATAGGGAAGATTTGGGATATAGCTTAGATCTCTAGTACCCCTCCCCTGAAAAGAACAAATAATTTGGGTTATTGTGAACTTGGCAAGAAAGAATTATCCTTAAGAAGGTTTATCTATAAATGCATGGTTGTAGATTGTATTTATTTATTATATCTTTTTCATTACTACATTTGTAATTTATTTTTATTCTTTCACATCTAAAATGTGTGCATATTTATAAAGTATCATGTAATATTTCACATATACATTATGCAATGGTCATATCAGAGTACACATGTGTATCTTGTATCAGAAACCTTTTGTAGCTTTTCTTCTAGCTTTTTGAAATACACAGTACATCATTGTTACTTGTCATCACTCTTCCATGCAGCAGAATGCCCAAAGTTGTTTCTGTGTTGGACCCCTTTTCTCATTCTTCCCTCTCCTCTATTATCCCAGCATAACCATTATTTTATTCTCAACACTCATGACATCAAGCTTTTTTAGGTAGATCTGCATATGAGTGAGATCACATGACTCTGTACCTGGATTTTTTTCACTTAAATTGTGTCCATGTTGTAACAAATGACAGAATTACATGGTTTTTATGGTTGAGTAATATTGCATTGTGTATATATACATAATATATATCACACAAGCATATCACATTTCATTTACCCATTCATTGGTAGGTGTACATTTAGCTTGATTCCATGTCTTGCTATTGGCTATTGTGAACATTATGAATATATTCTATATATATATATATATATATATATGTATATATATATATACATATATATACATATATATACATATATATACATATATATACATATATATACATATATATATACATATCCTAGTAACAGGCTTTCTGAATTCTACTGTAGTTGTATTAGTTTATTGTTGAAACCCACTGTTTTCCATAAAGTCTATATTAATTTACATTTCTACTTGCAGTGTACGAGAGTTCCTTTGCCTTCACATCCACTTGCTATTTTGTCCTGGGTGTAACAGCCATTCTAACTGGAGAGAGGTCATTATACATTGTTGTTTTGGTTTGCATGCCATTGATAACTCCCTAATTTTAAATACTTTTTCATATTCGTACTTACCATTTTTGTCTCTTTTGAGAAATAGCTATTTAAATCTATTGCCATTTTCATTTTTTTCCTATTTTTTTGAATTCCACATATATTCTGGATATTATGCCTTGTCAGATATATAGTTTGCGAATATTTTCTACTGTTCTGTAGTTGTACCTTTAATTTTATTTCCTTTGCTCTACAGCTTCCTGGTGTGATGGGTCCCATTTGCCTTTTTCTCTTCTGTTTTAGGCTCTTACTTAAAAATCTTCGAACACAATAATGTCTTAAAGCATTTCCCCTGTAGATTGTAGTGGTTTTATAGCTCCAACTTTTATGTTCAGGTCTTTAATCCACTTTTAGTTAATTTTTGTGTATGTGAAAGAGAGGAGTCTTCTTGCCTATCGAGGTTTTTGAATTCTATATATATTCTGGATATTATGCCTTGTCAGATGTACAGTTTGAAAATATTTTCTACCATTCTGTAGTTATACCTTTACAGTTTCATTCTTTTCTAGGTGCATGTACAGTTTTCCCTGAACCATTTGTTGAAGAGGCTGTTGTTCCCCAGTGTGAGTCCTTCGCACTTCTGTTGAAAATCAGTTGGCTATAGATGTGTGGATTTCCTTCTAGACCCTATATTCTGTACTTTGGTCTGCATGTTTGTTTATTTTTGCCAGTACCATGTTATTGTCATGACCATACTTTTTAGAATATTTTGAAACTAGTGTAGCACCTTTTGCTTTTTAGGTTTTGCTTGATTGCTTAGGCCACTAAAGAGTCTGGTTTCTTTTGGATTTTGTTTGTTTGTTTTGTTTTTCTCCTATTGTTCCAGATAAATGTTAGGATATTTTTATAATTCTGTAAATAATATTATTGGTATTTTCTTAGGAATTGGATCAACTCTAAAGATTGCTTTGAATATATGTACAATCTAACAATATTTATTCTCCTATTCTGTGAACATGGGGTATCTTCTCACTTTTGTTGTGTGCCCTTAATTTTTTTTCATCAGGTATTGCAGTTTGCACTATAAATACCTTCTTTGGCTACATTTATCCCTAACACTTGTTGCTGCTATTCTTTTTGGGGTTGCTTCCTTGTTTTATTTTTCAGATAATCTACTGCATATTTATGTCTAGAAATTCTACAGATTTTTGAAATTGGTTTTGTGTGTTGCAATTTTTCTGAATTTACTCATTACTGTGAAGTCTTTTTTTGTTTTTAGGGAAGGGTCTATAGGGTGTTCAGGGTCTCACTACTAGATCACTAGATTGGACTCGTAGTGATCTGCCTGTTTACAGCTTCCCAAGAGCTAGGATTATAGGCGCTACAAAGTGCAGTCTCAGTTGCCCTCTCAGAGAGACCCCAGGAGTGGGACCAATGCAGCAAAACTGGATATTGAACCCCTGGCCCCTGTGCCTGTTTGCAGGTGATTTAATCTGCTGAGCTATTTGATCAGCCCTATGAAGTCTTTTATGTGGTGCTCTTACATTTTTCACATATGAGATTATATCATCTGAAAGCAGTAACAATTTGGCTTTTTCCTTTTTAATTCAAATGTCTTATATTCCTTTATCTTGTTAATTGCTCTGGTTAGGACTTTCTTGCTTTATTCTAGATCTTAGAAAACATTCAGCCTTCCTTATTGTGTGATTTAGCTGTGAGCTTACCATGTATATAGCATGAAGTAATGTTGAATTTTATGAAATGTTTTTCCTGTGTTTTTTGAGATGTTCATATGATTTTCATCCTTCATTCAGTTGATGTGGTATATCACATTTATTGATTTGTATGTATTGAACCATTCTTACATTCTATGGCACACACTTTGCTTGATCACAGTGAATAATCTTTTTAATGTACTGGTATGGTGAGAAATTCTGCATCTACACTCATCAGGGAAATTGACCTATAGCCGTGTGTGTGTGTGTGTGTGTGTGTGTGTGTGTGTGTGTGTTTCATTTTCTTATTTGGTTTTAGTATTAGAATAACACTGGTTTTATAAAACAAGCCCAGAAGAATTCATTCCTTTTCAATTATTTGAAATAATTTGTCAATTATTATTTAAGTACTTCCAAAGGTATTTCATAGGGTTTAGTAGTAAAACCATCCCATCTTCACTTCTTTTTGATAGGAGACTTTTTATTACCAATTTAGTTTTATTGCTGTTATTATGGTCTGCAAGTTTCACATTTCTTCTGACTCAAAATACTGTTTCTGCAGTTATCCAGAAAGCACAAATGACAGTGCCCTATACTCTCAGGGGAGAACTGTAGGCTCCCAGATTTCTAGGAGGTTCATCCCTTTTTTTTTAATGATAGATGCTATTTATTTATTTGGTACAGGGTCTCATTACACAGTTCAGACTTACAGTGATTCTGCTGTCTCATCCTCCCCATTTCTGGCATTATTATAAGCATGCACTGCCATTCTCACTTTCCAGGCTGGCATGGGCTTTCCAGGATTCTGGGGCCTGAACAGCATGTGGTACCAGATATCACACTTGGGACCTTGCTCTTGCCAGGCAGGAACTTATGCCACTGAGCTATATCCCAGGCCCTAGGAAGTTTATCTTTGTACCTGTCCTCTAAAGACAAATCTCCTCAGATGATGCTGCTTGGCCACCCCTCCTCAAGACACAAATGACCTGCCTTGACTTCCTTTTGTCAAAAAGACTTGAAATGTGAAATAAATTTCACATTTCTAAAAATAAATTTTAAACAAACCAACCAAAAGAAATTTTTCTGAAGATACTGGATTGCAAGTTGATTGTTTGCTACATGTTTCCCCCCATTGTGTGATGTTTTTCAGTGGGGTTCATTAGGAAGTATGAGTGCTGACTGCAAGGGACAGGCACTCCACAGGGAAGTACCCAGCCTTCGCACCACTGAATGACAGATTGTTAGGAAGAGGACCATGGATGGGGTACAAGGATGTTCTCCAAAAAGCGATTGTCCAAGCATAGCTCTGACTGAGGTGAAGGTACAGTGAGAGTTCTTTTTCCAATTCTGCTCACTTTCTCTAAGACCCTCTCTGCTGCTCACTTATATCCCCATATGTGCAATGGAAGTGGATGACTGAGTCATTGACAGGAATCAGAGAAAGAGCTCAAATCTGGCTGTGAGTGCTTCTGTGTATAAATGGATGGCAGCTAAGCAGACTGTGCTGCAAAGTACTCTGCCACTTTGCAGCTACACGACCTTGTGCCAGTGTCTTCTTGTAGAAAGTGGAGTAGTAAACTATATTAAGATATAACATACATAAAGAACCAGCACCTAGCAGATGAGATGTATTGTCCTGCTCCACCTTTTATTCTATTTAAAGCACTAGCGCTTATAAATACCACTTGCTTTCACTGGGTCTAAAACGACTTTCAAAAAGAAACAATCCAAATAATGTTTAGAAACTATACAGCCTCACTATCATTGACATTTCTAAAATCCGATATAAAGAGCTCTATAAGGAGGGAGGAGGGTAACAGTCTCATAGTAAAACTGATAATAAGATGTGCACTTTACTTCACAATCTACTTATTTCATTTCATGCTCAGAAAGAAATCCTAGAGTAATTCTGTAATACTCACAAATTATAAAATTACAGGAACATTTAGGGTTTTCTTTTAACTTTATTGATACAATCTCATTTTATATATGAGGAATAGAGAAGTCAAGAGACACAGATTATCCTTGTTCATAGTTGAGCACTTTCTTCATTTTCCAGTCTGCATAGAAAGAGAGTTCAAAATAACAGATAGTTGACCAACATTGGCTTAAGGTTTTGCACTTTCATTGAGCTAGGATGAGGGGCCTTCTTTTACTCCTGTAGTTTTAAATTAAATTTAAGGTTTTGAATAGTTATTCTCAACACAATTGTAAATCTCAAAATGGTCTGCTAAGTGCTAAAAAATACTATTACATTAAGTGGAAAATTATGAATGGATTTGAAGCAGGACAAGAACATGATTAGATTTGTGCTTGATGGAATGCAGAGGACCTAGGAGACAGACAAAAGACCCTGCTTAGTTCATTCAATTCAATCTGCCATTCATTCCTTTATTCAGCTGTTTTTGTTCAACACCTATAATGTACTGAACTCAAAGTTATTATGAAGCTGAGACTCTATGTATGGAGGCAGATAATAAATGACTAACCAAATGGACAAAACATTTGCAAGCTGTGGTAAAGTGTAATGAAAGATATAAAGAACAGGCTATATAATAGACATTCATGGAGTAAGAGAAAACCTACTTCGATCAGATGTATGAGAGAGGAAAATTAACTTGGGGAAGAACCGAGGAAAAAAAAAGCAAAGCAAGTATTCCTGAGACAAGACCAAGACTGTTGTATTTGAGGAGTTAGCATAAAGGCAGTTTGATCCCTGGAACATTAACCAGCCAAAAGAGATAGGCAAGAAATGAGATTAAAAAGATTATCTACAACAGTCCTGATAACAGAATACAGATGAGCAGGGAGGGCAGAACTTACAGAATTTTGATAGAATAAGAAGGCTAAACTTTGGGAAAGAGGGAAAGAATACTCAGTTTCTAATTTAGGAACTAGTTTAGAGAGGAAATTTTAAATTAAATGGAAGGACTTAGGCGAGAGGTCTACTGATGGTAGGGACAATAAGAGTGAATTTAGTTGGGACATTTCCTGTTTTGATGCAGTGTATATGCAAGGCAACCCATTGTTCAGTCCAATGGACAGAGTGTGGCACCTAAGAGAAAGTCCGAGGAGTCCTGTATATTTAGATTGAGAGAACTGATTTGAAGTACAATGTATTAAAAGAGAAGAAAGCGTACAAAGGAGTTTCAAGTGATGAGGCAATAAAGCCTGGACTAGAACCCTAGAGAAAACTAATAATTAAAAAGAAACCCAAGCCGGGCATGATGGCACATGCCTGTAATCCCAGTACTTGGGAAGCTGAGGTAGAAGGATCTGTGAGAGTTTGAGGCCAGCCTGGACTACAAAAGTGAGTTCAAGGCCAACCTGAACTGCGTAGCAAAACCCTGGCTCAAAAAGTCAAAAGTAAATAAATAAATAAAAATAAAAAGGAAGATCCAGAGAAGTTACATATGGCTACAGTAATGAACTGCTAGTAACCAGCTAATATTCTGTATAAGTCATCATCAGTGTCATAACTGTAATAAGAAAGGATGTTGTGAACATGATAGCAGAGGAAGAAACCTGCATGTTAAGAACAGAAAGCAAAGCAGTGCAGGAATTGAGGCTGTACTGGAGCACAACATAATAAAAAATGTTAGAAATTGTTTGAGAACAAGGAAAAGATTAAGGAAGATCAGTGAGAACTAGACTAAGAAGTTTGGCTGTGATGAGCCAAAGAAGCACCCTTGCAATGTTTCAGTCAAGGAAAAATATGCATAAAATCTGACTTCTTCATAAAATCTGACTCCATATATAAAGACTTTCAAGAAAAAGTAAGTAAAAATTGGGAAAAATCTAAAAGATGGAAGTTGGAGAAAGATCCATAAAACTAAGCTATGTATATAATAGGTATGTTTGAAAACATACTTGTAAAATGTCCCTACCTTTGCCAATGTTTTCCCAAAGTAGTAAACTACATAATCTTTTCATTCACTTTTACTGTTCTACTATTTCATGAATACGAAATGGAAAAATGTCAGTATGATTCAGGGTGCAGTTAGGCATTTCTATCTTAAACAGAATGAACTGAACATAAGAAATTAATTATACTTTTGATGAAAGATCTGAGAGGTCAAGCAGAATATGGAAAAGCAGCTACAGATTTTCTTTTGGGGTTGGAGGAGCTGTTGCTTCTGTAGGGCCAGTTGGACATGAGCTGAAAGAACTTCATAGGACCCAGAAGCTGGGCTGCCTGGCAGAAGTTAAAATGGTAGGAGGTTCTGCCTGGCGGAAGTTGGGAACTGGGCTCCGGGAGCTCTCCAGAGAAGACCTGGAGGAGAAAATGGGGGAGATGAGGAGGTGGCAGGGAGAGAGGGACATCTTGCCTTTTGTGCTTACCTTTCATCCTTCCTCTGGTGTGTCAGGCCAGCTGACCAGGCTGGATGTCAATCAGAAAGGAAGAGAGCAGGGAACTCTATGGGAACAAACACAAAAACTAGACCAGTCTTTTTAAAAAAATTTTTATTTTATTTTCTTGTTTCAGAACTTTTGTTTGTTTGTTTATTTATTTATTTTTATGGCCGGCTCAGCCTGCCTTGAGGGCAGGGCTGGCGCAGCATGTGGTGCCGGGGATTGAACCGCATTCCCTGCAGCCACCTAAGCTTTCCTAAGCAGGCGCTTTAGACCACTGAGCCATCCTGCTGGGCCTCTAGACCAATCAGTCTTGCTCAGCGCTTTTCTATAGTAATTCAGAGATATTTTAAGTATCATTAATATTTGGAATTTACAAAAAGTATGCACAATGCTCTAATTCTATGTGATATATCTATAAAAATTATTATTATTATTAATTATTTTGCCAAGTACAGGCCAAATTCATGCTCTTCTAAAGGCAAAGTTCTTCTACATTCATTAGCTTTTCCCTGATTGTCAAGGCAAATTTTCTTTTCTTTTCTTTTTTGTACTATGGCCAGCTTAGCATGCCCTGGGGTTGGGGCAGGCACATCATATGGTGCTGGGGATTGAACCAAGGTGCCTGTGGATGCCTAAGCTTTCCTAAGCAGGCACTTTAGGCTGCTGAGCCATCTTGCTGGCCCAACTTTTCATTTTCATTACTATTTAAGAAACAAAAATTCTTATTCTTGCTCAGTTATCAGGTTCACATTAATAGATTTGTTTAGCTATGACCATGCAGTAATAAAAGCAGCAAATCCTAAAATCCTATTAATCTTAAATGCTAAAATTATCTGAAATCTTATCTGAATATATATCATTTATTTTACATTCTATAATGATAGACAAAATTCATGAACCCTTGTTGAAATCTTTGAAACATTACCTGAATTTATCTATTTAAATTTTTGATACACAGGACCTTAAGCTTGCCAGGCAGGTACTTACACCACTTGCTATCTCCCTGGAGATTATCTGAGTTTTAAGTGATTCCTTTATATAAAGTTATTGTAAGAAAACCAGCAATACTTTACCACATGTGTATGTGAATAATAAATGTTAAATTATGTCTCAATACTCATGGAAAGTCTTGATTTAATAAGTAGTTATTTTCAGTAACACTTGTAATTACATATTTATTATATCTTTTCACATAGATAGTCACACTTTTTTTTTTTTTTTTTTTTTTTTTTTTTTTTTTTTTTTTTTTTTTTTTTTGTCTTTTTGAGACAGGGTCTCGCTATGCAGTTCAAACTCGCACCGATCCTCCTGCCGCAGCCTCCCAAGTGCTGAGATTACAGGCGTGCACCACCACGCCCGGCCACACTTCTTTTTAAATAAGCAAAACATTAGTATTTGAAAGACTACAAATAAGCTATATGTGCACTTTAACATATCTCATGAAATTTGAAAGGAGTAGCTCCACAACAAGCCAAAAAAATCTACCAATTCACTAAGTATACAACAAACTTCTGGCACGTGATACCAACAGAATGGTAGCGCAGATAAATAGAAAAAGGATTAGTGATGATCTCTATGAAATCCAATGAGTTTCATTGTGCTTCAATGCTTTTCAAAGAAGCAGTGCTTGATCATTTTAAAAAAAGTAGGACAGCTATTAACTGGACCAAGGATGGGGCTCAGTTTGATGACACCCTGACAGAGACTAAGATGGGCATGGCATAACCTGGTATGAAAATTTGGTAAAGTCATTAATAATCAGCTCACATTATCAAGCTGGCTCCTTTGCATATCTTAGCTGAAGAGGCTATTGGCTCTCTGGCAGTGAGATCACTGAAAAGCCAAAGACTTGACCCTAGTAGTTTATGAGGAGAAAGCTGATACTTTCTGAGCTGCTTCTGTTATTCCTTCATCTTCCAGTACCAATCTATAGGCATTGTAATGAGGACAAATACCCTCACTCAGTTATTTTTCATAGCAGTACTCTAGGAGCTCAGTTCTTAAAACCAAAAGCAACTAACTATAGCAAAAGATATAGGTGATAGATAGAGATAGATGAGATACATTCTTGAATAATAAGTCATAGACCCATGTACTTTATTTTTAAAATTTTATTTATTTATTTTTTCTTGTTTCAGAATCTTTCTTTGTTTATTCACTCATTTTCATGGCCGGCTCAGCCCACCCCGAGGGCAGGGCCGGCGCAGCATGTGGTGCCAGGGATCGAACCACAGTTCCTGAAGCTGCCCAAGCTTTCCCAAGCAGGCGCTTCAGACCACTGAGCCATCCCGCCGGGCCCCAGACGCATGTACTTTAAGTGCTTTTGAAAATATGCATCAACACCCTACTAGAAATAAAAATGGATTATAATTACCATAATCAGGGTAGTCTTGATGCTTGAACATTTTTTTTCTTGAGGAAAGGAAGTTTAACACTAGTTCCCAGGAGTTGGTAAGGTCTGTCAAGAGCATAATAAAGTCAAGGCCTGTGACTTTTCTGTGCCCCAGGAGAGATGGATAGGTTTTTCCTTCACAAGTGATTGCATTTGATATTTCTAGATATGGCCAACAGACTCAGTAGTAATGAAACTGCTTTTCTGAGAGGCAGCATGGAGGCAGGACTCCCTGGAGGCATATTTGAATGCTGCAATAAAATAGTGATTTATGTTGTGGTGCATAATATCAGGTGCCAGAAGGGTCAGCAATAGAGCCCCACTGCCTGGGATCTCATACCTCATCCACAGGGCAGCCTTCAAGGGTCTTTGATTAGGGGTGAGGAAGTCCACATCCATTGCTTCATGCTGATCAATTCTGTATTCTGTCATGAACACCTTTGTTGCAAGTGTATTGTTGGGCAAATCCTTTCTCTGTACAATCCTGCTCCTTTTATTCTACCCAAGAATTGATTTGAGCATATTCTCAGATAAATGTATGCATATTAATCTCCATCTTATAGTCTTTGCACCAGGTAACCTATCTAAAATATAAAAGAACCCCGGTAAAAATTCAGGGACGTGCTTTGCGTCCACATAATGATCAGATCAATGATAAAAAATAAATAAAGAGATTAAAGAATATAGTGTAACTTAGTGCATTTATTCTTTAAAGATAATCCTAAAGGATAGAGTAACAGAAAGTAAAGCCAAGAGAAAATTAATTGATAACTCAATAATGATGGCTCACATAGGCCTAGATCTAACTTCTGTGATTTCTGTGCCAGTGAGAAGGAATCCTAAAGGCATAGAAGAATCATCCTAAATTTCTAGCCTCTCATGAGGAAGCCATTATAAGAGAAATATTCCTCTTTTGGAAAGGGTCTATAGGGTGTTCAGGATCTCATTAGTAGATGGGACTCATAGTGATCTGCCTGTGTATAACCTCCCAAGAGCTGGGATTATACACACCCAGTCTTAATTGCCTTCTCAGTGCACCCCAGGGGCAGGGCCAGCATAGCAGGCCCAGGGATCAAACCAGCCTGCCTCTACACCTGCTTGTAGGTTCTTTAATCTGCTACACTATTTGGCTGGCCCTTAAGAGAAATATTCCTAATGCCCCATACTCTGTCTAAATGAATCATTTGAATTTTACATTCTATGCCATAGTACATCTATATTGTTGTAGCAAGAATGTTTCATTAAAAATTATTAGTACATATTTTAAATACTTAATAAATACATCATCACATCATGGGGAATTGATGCATATACATATGCACTCCGATCCTCATTACTTTTTCTATAATTTTAGTTTATTAGGGCATGTGTATAGTATATAACATTTATATTCCTGGTAGGAAGCAACGCATCTTAATTTGCTCCCTTTGCTTTCTCTCCTGCCACCCTCCACCCATCCCTTTTCATCAGGAGGAATAGGTTCTTCACTATCCTGTTAGCTAAAAGGTGAGATACTAATTAGTCTTTCAACTTCATCTAGGTACTCCGTCTGTCCTGCCTTAGGTAGAGGATATATATATATATATATATATATATATATATATTTTTTTTTTTTTTTTTTTTTTTTTTTTTTTTTTTTTTTTTTTTTTTTTTTTTAGGAAGAATCCACAGGGTGTTCAGGGTCTCTCCTAGACTGGACCTCTAGTGATCTGCTGATTTACAGCTTCCCAAGAGCTGGTATTGCAAGTGCATGCCACCACGCCTATTCTGAGGTAGAATGTTTTGAGAAGCCAATCACCTAAATGTGTGTATATAAATGACAATAGTTTCATTGCAATTTTATGAACTAAGTCAGAGTAATCACTA
This sequence comes from Myocastor coypus, assembly GCA_004027025.1. Classification (NCBI taxonomy): domain Eukaryota; kingdom Metazoa; phylum Chordata; class Mammalia; order Rodentia; family Myocastoridae; genus Myocastor; species Myocastor coypus. Next base: position 67,231 of record PVJA010001846.1, read on the forward strand.
AAGAATACCCACTCAGTTTTTAACAGAAATATTTATCAAATGACTACCATATATCAGATTTTGCTTCAGTGTATACAGTGGGAAGCAAAAGAAACAATGACTGTCTTCCTAAGATTTTTAAAATACCGTCTCAAGAATATATATTTAGTACAAAATTTCCTATGAGTGTTAGTGAAAATTTCAGTAAATCTCTTTCCTGTGCAGTTTTGTCACTTCTAATACATGGTGACCAGTGAGCGTATTTGATCATCTCACTTTCACATATGCCTTAAAAAATAACTCAAAGAACATTTTTAAATGATAAAAGTTGGGTATGACAGTATTGCTTGTATTATTCCCAAATCTATAATTTAGACCAACATAAATTCTCTTTACTCAGTTTTCAAACTTGTTTTTGCTGGAGCCATTTTACCATATGCAATGAAAACATCTACCACTTTATCATAATTGCAAGAATTCTGAAAAAATTTGCTCATCAAGTTGGCCAGGTAGCTCAGTAGATTAAAGCACCTGCTTAGGCTGACACAGGGGATGGGGTTGGGAGTGGGGTAGTTCAATCACCAGAGTACTGTGCTGGCACCACCTCTGCCCCTTGTGCTGAGACAGACTGGGTGTGGTGACATGCACCTGTAATCCCAGTGCTTGGGAGGCTGAAAGCAGGAGGATCACTATGAGTCTGACCTGTGTAGTGAGATCCTGTAGACCCTATATTAAATACAGTAAAAAAAAAAAAATTGTTCAACTACCCAAGCTATTTCTTTAAATGATAATTAGGATGAATAAAGAAATCTAAGATTTCACATCACACGCTGTTATCTTTTTCTCTTTTCTGTGAGAGGAAAGTGAATTTTCAATCTCAAGAAACTCATCTTTTACCTTTTCCTACCTAAATCAACAGATAGTGGTGGATCTGCACAGTAGTTTCGTTTTTCAAAATTACTTTCTATATTATAACAAATGATTTCACCTAAAGCCATTGGCTTCTAGTTTTGTTGATTCATAAACCCTTGGGTTTATAAAGAGAATCAGATGGCCACTTTAGAGTTAAGTGGTTTGACAACTAAAGGAACCACTTACAGGTGTAGGCAGCTGGAGACACTCCTAACAGTGGTACAGTGTGATACTTGTATATTCCATTGGACATTTCCATTTTTTCCCTAAGCATTGCTACAGTTTTTCTTGTTATGTTAGGTACTCTATATTTAAAATATTATACTAAGGCTACAGGGTGCACTCCTGGTACAGAACAGTATCTATAAATAGTCTAAACATATAAAAAACTTACAAATGTTATAAGTTTATGAATAGGTACTTGGCAAATCTGCTTCCTAAGTTTGTGTTCTGCAGCCTAAACTGGCGATGGGAAGCACCAAAGAAAAATGTAAAAATCAGTTCTTCCTTTCATATTTCTTTCCCTAAGATTCTTTTCCAATATTCTTAACAGTCACATCAACCTGTTTTTAAAAAGCCACCTTTTGGAATTACTTACACAGACAAGTCATGCTGTGTCTGGCTCTATTTTCCCCAGTGCAGAGGCTCAGATTTTTAATATCATCACATTCTCTCCCTAGAATCCCAAGGAAACCTTCTTTCATCTCTATACAGTTAACTGCAGAAAGCTTTGAACAAAATAATCACAATAAAATAACACACCAATGATCTAAATGCCAGGGGTCACTCTTGACAATGGTTGACTCAGAAATTTCTCCCAGTAGCATAAAAGAATATTAAAAAAATCAACCTTAGGATTAGAGTAAGTTCAAAGAAACATAAGACATATAGTGAAGCACCTCAGAACTCAGTTAATTCAAACCCCAAATGATACCAGTTGGGTAAAGTGAAGCCTGAAGTATGACTCTGGGATGTCTGGCTAGTGAACTTCCAGATAAAGTTTCAATCAAGAGAATAAAGTATAGTGACATTTAAAGCCTAGCAAGTAGCATGTTTGAAAATGTTGTGTAGACAGTAACATTAACACAGCAAAGACAAAAAAGAGTTAACAGGAAATTTTTAGTGATGGACTGAAGGGAAAAGAGAGGACCAAACCTTGGCACTTGAGACTCCGGTATGCACCAAGCAAGGAAGAGGAGCCCTTACTATAAGATTCCAGTCATCTCTGGCTTATGCTTTCCTCTGTGAGGGAAGATCTCTCAAGGACTCTTAGCTGAAGAACACTTCATTAAGAAAGACTAATTCCTTTTTGTTTGTACTTAATATTCACCAAGTAATCTTGACTTTAGGTTGCATTTCCATCTGTTTGCCTCAGGGAGAATATGTGTGCTCAAACACCACTTCATCAAAGTCTTGTCTAAATGCTGCCTTGAAGCTGATGTATCCTTAAAGAATGAAGGTCACTGAGCTGGATATCTGGGTAATAAATGAGTTTCTACCACCTATCACCTGTGGGACTGGGGCAAGTACTCACCCTTTCTGTGCCTTAGTTATGCTTCATTCATGGGTTATTAACGAAAGAGCCTATGTGTCTTTCAGATCTGTTCTGAGAACTGACCTCTGATTTATACTTACAGTTTTTGGTCTGAATAAATTTATTTGGTTTGAATCAGCTCTTGAAGATTTCCTCAACTGGAGACAGTGAAAAGAGCTCTCTGTATAAACACATAGGTTCTCAACTGCCCTCACGGACTGCCTAATAGAACCTCTGGAAAGTACCTCTGCACAAGGCTCCCTTTCTGTTGTGTGTGAGGAAGGAGAGGGGGTGGGGTGGATGTTGCTTACCTAAGGCAAATTCCTTTAACTTTATTACTAAGGAAAACATTCAGTTTGGGGCAATAGGAGAGTTGAATCTGGCTATTGGACATTTCCCCAGCTTCTTTAAGTGCCTTTTTACCTTGCCTTTCAGCTTGGTGGGAAAAACTCCAATTCAAATGTGACAGAACTGAAAGTCCTTGAAAAACATGCCCTCTGACCATGTGAGGTTTTATTGCTCAGATCACCCTTCCCAAGGGCTTACATTCTACAGCCATGGTTTAGCCTTTAAGAAAGTTCATTTGAGGAGGTGTGTCTGTCCTGTGGCCCAATTAAGGAAATAAAAAGCTAAGGCAAGATAGAAATGTCTGATTCCTAAAGTAAAAGCAGTGCTGGTTAAGAACAAGAGTTAGGTATCTAGTAAATACACATACAGCAAGAGGCATTCGATTTGGACAGGAGTAGGAAGGAGAAGCAAAATCAGCAAACATGAGAGAGATGGCTAGATGCTCTGCAATGTTGTGCTTTGATTACAAATTCCTTTAACAACTCTTAGAATGATACTGGTGCTGCATCAGCGAATATATCTTCACATCCATGAGCCTTTAAGCTTTGCATATGACTCTGGATTGTTATCTTACACTCTTCAAATTTTCCATGAATGGTTGCAAAACTACTTTGCAAGTAGACCAAGTTGTTAAGCTTATATTTCAGATGCACCCAGTAAACTCAGCTTCTTCCATAATACTTGGTCTGTATCACCTGAACCTCAATTTATGGGTAACATCATCACTTGTCCTGAGAAAGTGCATCCAACCAAATGATTCTAAACCCAGGTAGGGTTATCTACTTGGTAAACCAACCATCTGCTGCTGCCACCCTGTGTTATGGTTTATGTCTAGTTGTCTCCTCAAAGCCTTATGCAATCATGGGGCATGGACTTCTATAGATTGAGACTTGACTCATGAGTCACTGGGATTATGTATTTTAGTACTGATCAAGTTATCGGTCTGAGTACTGCTGGGAATTATAGGTGTGGCCTGAGGTACATAGGCTAAAGCGGAGAGCCTGATGTAATTTAAAGAGACAGAGAGACAGACTAGCGCTGTTGCTCTCTGCTCCCCTGGTTTGGCGGTTGCCTCTGTCACAATTGTTGCTGTTCCACCACCATGAACTGGATGCTCTCTGCCCTGTTCCACTCAGCCTTGGGACAGCTGAATATGGACTGAAACCTCCAGTAACTGTGAGCTAAACAAGCCTTTCCTTCCTTCCTTTTGGATGTTGGGTATTTGTCCCAGCAATGTGTGAAGAATAACTAAGACAGAATTTGGTACCAGAGAAGTGGGGTCCTTGCTGTGACTAACCTGATCATGTGGATTGCAAGCTTTTGGGAATGGCTTACAGGAAATGATAGGAAAGGTTGAAAGATGTTGGCTACAGGAAAAGCACTGGAACCGCTTCAGCTGTTCTGTTTGGGAGATTGTGGTCAGAGCTCAGGCCAGAAGACTGGCTTGAAGCCTGGGCATAAAGAATGGCTTATGAGTAGAGACTGGAAATGTTTGGAGAGGTCCTCTACTTGTGAAGAGCTGGAAAAGCTTCAGCTGTTCTGTAGGAGGGATTCTGGTCAGAACTCAAACCAGAAAACTGACAGAAGGCCTGCCTGTAAAGACCAGGCTAAGTAGGTTTCTGCTGGGAAAAAGGGCAGCATTGGTCACTGGACTCCAGATGATTTGTGCTATGGATTGGCCGAAAGTCTGTCGGAATTTTGCTTGTGCCCAGAGACTTTGCCTAAGATGGAGATTAAGCATGACGGACTGATTAATCTCTCAAGAGGTATTTCAAAAGCAGTAAACTATTGGGGCAGTGGCATGGTTGTTATTGGTGGCTTTTAGCTAGATTTATGTTGAAAATCAAGAGCAAAGAGCCAAGCAGGATGATTTAAAATATTGTGAATTTGGCCAGGAAGGAAACATCAGGAAAGCTGTGGACTGAAAAGATGGAGCTAAAAGGATCTCCATTGCTGGGAAGGAACCAAAGAATCAAAAGGATGGCCCAAGGGCATCACGAGAGGTGGTAGCTCCCCACCCTTTGCAGCCTCAGAATTGCAAGGAGAGAAATTTTGCCTTGAAGAAAAAAAAAACATAGAGACCAAAGTACCAGAATGACAGCAGCAGCCAAACCAGTTTCAAAAATGGTACCAGCATGGAGAATTTGTTTTGCAGAATCAGGGTCAGAGTGCTCAGTGATCTAGGCCCTCAACCCCTACAGCCAAGAAGGAAGGAAGCCTAGCTACTGCTCCAGCTGGCAGCAACCCTGGGCATCATCCACATAGGCAGAATGCGGCAGTTCTGAGGTTGAGAAGGCTTCCACCTCGATTTCAGAAGAAGGCCTGGGAGGCCAGGCACTGTGTCCCTGAGAGGGAAGTATGTGAAGCTATGTGTGAGAAGCCTGTTCAGTGGAAACCCCAGAAGTTTGGAAAAGCCAGGAATGTGGATTGTACAAAGAGGGGGCAATGCTGGCTTAAGAAAGAAGCCATGGAAACTACCACCAAGAGTGCCTTAGGGATGGAGCTTCATGGAGTTCACAACTCAGTGCATACTGCTTTGGATGCTCCAGTTTGAGCTATGGAATTTAATGTTTACCCTGCTGGATTTTAGATATGTGTTGGTCCCAGTGTTTTGTATTACCCTGTTGTTTTTTTGGAATCATAACGTTTATCTTATGTCTTTGAATGTTGGATATATTTAACTTTACTTTTGTCCAGGAGCTCATAGATGAGAGTTTCCCTTGGATCTTGGAGGAGACTTGGGATTTGGACTTTTCAGCAATGCTGAAACTGTTGGGACTTTGGCAACTCTTCTAGATGGACTAAAATGTCTTTTGTACAAAGGGATATATATGAGACTTTGGGGATCTGAGGCAGAATGTTATGGTTTATGTCTAGTTGTCTCCTCATAGCCTTATGCAATCATGGGGCATGGACTTCTATAGATTGAGACTTGACTCATGAGTCACTGGGATTATGTGTTTTAGTACTGATCACATTATCAATCTGAGTACTCCTGGGAATTATAGGTGTGGCCTGAGATGGGCAGGCTAAAGCAGAGAGCCTGATGTAATTTAAAGAGAGACAGACTAGCGCTGTTGCTCTCTGCTCCACTGGTTTGTCAGTTTCCTCTGTCGCAATTGTTGCTGTTCTACCACCATGAACTGGATGCTCTCTGCCCTGTTCCACTCAGCCTTTGACCAGCCAAATATGGACTGAAACCTCCAGTAACTGTGAGCTAAATAAACCTTTCCTTCCTTCATTTTGTGTGTCAAGTATTTGCCCCAGCAATGAGTGAAGAGTAACTAAGGCACCCTGTCTATGTTCCTGCCGCTGTTGTAGGTCCTCCATAAACATCACACCAGTCAGGAGCCAGTTATGGGATTGCACTCAAAAGATTAACTGCAAAGTGTTTAATGTAAGAACAGTTTGCAGGAACGGGCATAGTAGAGGAAACACCAACAGGGCATAGTGCTCAGAGGTCAGCAAGGGAGCCACAACTGTGAGGAAGCAAGAAGACAAAGTGAGAACTAGGCAGAGGCATAAAGGGTATATTTTTATTTTACGTCAGCAGGGTCTAGCATGGTGTCTCACATGAATAAGCTGCTCACGAAAGGTTGTCGAATAGGAACATAAAATTTCTAGACAGCACACTGGTTGGTACAAAGTTGTATACTGAAACCAAATCCACCTGGCCCTGTCCTATAAACAAAACCAGTGCTTCGTAGATCTACAGACAATGAGTATACATAAATTAGCCCTGATCATACTGAAGTTTCTCATGATCCAGGGTAATCTCGCCATACCAAGAGTCTTCATTTAATCACATATGAAGAGCTGAATGCCTCTAAAGAGCGTACAGATTCTGGAGATATGGATATGGACATCTTTAAGAGGTCATTCTTTTGCTTACTTCCCTACCTCATAAGGCTGTTGCAAAATCATGAAAGATAAGCCCTTCTGAAAGCTATCTAATCCTCAGCACACAGGCAGGTAATAAATACTGGCTGCAATTTTTACTAACCTACTCTTGCTCTTCCCTTCCTATTTCCCATGTTGAAAATTCTCTGAACTCATTCATTTCACTGAAGCTCCTTCCCTCTTTTACTTACAAATAAAAAGATATGGCATAGAGGAAAATAATGAGTTCTGTGGAAAACGTGTTGGATTTGAATGTCTAGAATCATGAGTGTTCAAGAATCACTTGTGAGGAGCAGTTTCCAGCTCTTCATCAGGGACCAATCAGAAAGTGCTATCTTCAATTCTCCTGGTATAAGATCAAGCAGATCTCTGATAGGATGGCTTGGATCTGCCAACAGCCTGAAAAAAATGTGGGTTACAAAAGATGTCTACCGGTGACCTCATGGCCACTGTGAGCTTTCTGGGTAACTCACATTCTCTCTCCCTCTGCAGAACATACTTCATTTCATATCTTTAATAAATGTAACCTTTCATTTGTGTAGTCCTTTGTACAGAATACCAAGAATCTGGAAAGAATATCTGGAGAGAATCTGCTGAACCTAGAACCTTGGAACAGTAGACATGGCGAAGCATCAACATGGAAAGTGAAGGAGGAAGGCACAGAGTCTCTGTGAAACCTGAACAACTAGAGAGATAGCAGAATATCACAAAGAGAAGGGTGATTCTGAGCCTATTGTGGAACAGAATTGTAATGAGAAGTGACATTCTGGGAGCAACCTAGGTGGCATAAGAAAGATAAAGCCTGAGTGTGGCAGCCTGAATGTAGCAGTAATACTCTGGTAGAGTTTCCATTGTGCAGTAGATGTATAAACTGGATTTTAAAATCTTTTTGGATGTTTCAATGGATTGCAGGACTAAATGATTGGTGAAAGAAGAAGAAATTAAGGCTTTATAATCTGTGGCTATTAAAGAAATGATATGGTAATCAAGACCATTGGTAAAGAACCGTTCATTTCAGGATGAAGAGGACTTAGATCCATGAGCTGTGGAGAAGGAGCCAGTCAAAAAATCATATACTGTTAATACAAAGGGTGTAATTCATGGGGCAAGTTCACAAGAGGCAAGAGAATGTTAGATTAACAATTGAAGAAGCAAGGACAGGAAAAATGATGGATAAGTATAAATATAAAAAGGATGGCTTTTAAGGAATTTCCTAATCAATTGCTTTTACTTTTGCTGTGAGATTGTCTATTGAGAATGCTGGGTGGATCAGAGCTATTTCTGTTGAATTGAAAAGAGCTATTTTTGTAAAGGAAATAATGGTCTGACAAGGATCACCTAAAGATTGCTAAACTTGAGTAGGACCTTAGAGTTTAGAGCCATAAATTTTCATGGAAGTTCATCAACCTGTTTATAGTTTGCTCTAAGAGCCAACTAATGATTAGCATAGCAAATGGGAGAATTGGAGGACAAAAAATAGTTGACACAATGAATGCATACCAATTTTTGTGAGCCTACTTATATATCCCTGAATTTCTAAATTCTCAGTAGCCTTACATTTAGATTGACCCTAGACAGTGCTTCACTGGAACACACATTTGACTTCCTTATTACTGAAGACTGCTTCCTCTCAAAGTTGTTTGTTTCTAAAATCCCGCCCTTATGATACCTGATATAATCCTCACCATTCCTTCTACTGCTTTTCATCATTTTAATTTTGCTTTCACCTTAAACTTCTTTCCCTCAACCTCTAAGCTCTCATACCACTCTTTTCTTTAGAGTTAATTTACCTTCCTGGCCAGCGCTAGATTTTACAGGCTTCCACTCTCCTGTTTATGTGAATATCAAGAAGAAAGTGGTCTGTCTTTACTTCGCCACATTTCATCATTGTCTGACAGTGGATCTTAGGCCCATAGCTATTTTGAAAGATTCTTACTATTTGAAACAATTCTGATCCTGAAGGAAATGTTAAATTCTGAAGTGGTTCCAGATGAGAGTCTGTTTCTGAGAGGGCCCAGCTTAGTTGGGCCTTGATGTCAGCAGGTGGAATGAGAATCCTGTTTCAAATTTTTTATTCATTCATTCATTCATTCATTCAGTGGTACAGGGTCTTGCTATGCAGCTGAGACTCACAGTGAGCCTCCTGGCTCATCCTCCCCAGCACTTGGACTATAGGTGCGCAGCACCACACCCGGTTTCAGTGGAAGGCACAGTGTACCTGGTTTGCAGGCCAGCCCTGCAAGTGGTACCTGGTATTGAGCCTTGGTCCTTGTGCTTGCCAGCCAGGAGCTCAGACTGCTGTACCATCTTCCCAGCCCAGTGTTTCAAATTTGAAACCTGCCCCGTTCATTCTAAGCCTTAGCTTTCAGGAAGGCTTTTATTCTGAAAAGTTTATTCATTACCTGTTCTCCACCAGGAGAACCAATTCACATTTGAGCAACTAAAAGGCATGGTATTACTTCACTTGGATTCAGTACTAAGTAAATTTTAGTAGTAAGATTCATTTTGCACTTTGAGTCCCTACAAGATATGAGACCATAGTGGGTTCTTATTTTGAAATGGGAATTAATATGCCTACTAGCCATAATTCTTACTAGGATTTACATAAAACAGTATTATAAAGTACCAATGATGGTACCTAATGGTATTTTTGTTCTAGTGTCTCTTGTCAAATGAGCTCTACCATCACTTACCTTCTTAAGGCTGTGAACTACATTTAATAGGGTTCTCTTTACATGGCAGGGTTTACTGATGAGGATTCTATATGGTAGCATTCACCTTGTGGCTTTTTTAGGATATCCTCATTGCAGGTTGTAGTCCTGGATCCTGATTTTCCTTCACTGGCTTATGATGTCTAATTTCCTGTCAGTTATCATTATGCTATCCATACTACTGCTTCAGGAAAGTAGATTGAAATTATTTGTCCTTGTCATGGGTAGTTCTACAGATCCACATTGCTGGGTTAAAAGATTCTAAGATAGCAGGTAAAATATAATTTTGGATTTTGTTTATGAGGTTTGGAAAATATTAGCATTTCCATCATCAGACTGAGTAGAGAACATCTGTCCTCATGACTGTGGGTGGTCATCATCCAATGTATGAAGGGCTCTGACAGAGCAAAATGTGTAAGAAGAACAAATTGCCTCCTCATTTTTAAGCTGTCACATCCAATTTATCCCATTTCTCAGGTAGTAAGGATACGGGATTCAGCACAGGCAGGCCTTAGATAATGGATTACCCATCCGAGCTTTCCTATTTAGTACTCAGGCCTTCACACTACAAATGCATATGCCATTGACTTCCCTGGTTCTCCAGTTTCCAGACAGAAGACTAGAAGACTTATGACTTATTGTTTTCCTTAACTCCATGAGCCAATTCCCATAATAAATACCATATATATATATATATATATATATATATATATATATATATACAGTTATGCATATATTGAGATGTATGCTGGCCTCTCATTAGGCCTCAATTTCTTCATCTGTAAAGTGGAGATAGTGTTGGATATTTCCTGTGGTTCTAAACTCTCACCCAAGGCCACATACCTTGTTCCATGTTATGGAGGTGTGTCCCTCATTGATAGCATCTGTAGAATTTGCTCAGATTCAACCAGTGGAAAGTTAGATTGCAAGAAGGGAGAGGTTACAGTGTTTATTAATCTTCTCCCTGCTTCTATGTTCTAGTGAATTCGTAAGTTAATTATTTTATCAATCATTAAGATCTGACTAGATCTTTGAGTTTTATCAAAAACTTTCACATGAATTGTCTCATTTAATCCATATAACAGTCAGGCCTTGTTGGCATTACTGTATCAATTCTGCAAACAAAGATGTAAACACTCAAAAAATCAGATGTGTTATCCAACATCCAAAAACTAATTGTGGTAGGTTAAGATCACAGAATTCTGGTCTTCTGGCTAGAATCCCCATGCTCTTTTTAATTCACCATGCAACAAGCTCAGTGGAGAGGTATGATAAGTCCAATAAATTGAAAGCAAAGCAAAACAAAACAATCCAGTTACTGCTATTTTCCAGGGATTAAAATGAAAATACAATAACTATATTTGCTTTTAACTTAATGTTTCTACATAGCCCATCATTTAGCATTAGAGAGGATAATGAGAAACTGGAAAACACATAAAAGCTCAGCATGGTCCAAAGTATAAGACAGACCCCGTTACAACAGAATCCCTGAAGACCTCATACTGAACCACAGGCTTCAGCAATAGCTCTGGCTCATGCAATACCAAGATCAAGATACCTTCTCACCAGGAAAATGATTAACATTAAGTGTAGGGAATGAGCTTCAAAAGGAAATAGACCTATTCTTTTACAACTACCACAAAGCATGACATGCAATAGGCTTTTCATACTTGTTAGCAACTGAACAAATAGAACATTCCATTCACCTATGAAACACTAGGCCAATAACAAACCAAGAAGTAATCATCCATAAAATAATCTAAATGCCTATATCTTTGTAGACAGTTCCTTTCATTGAACTCTTTTGCCTAGTCTTGTGAAGTTTGCCATCTGTTTCCTGCCAAAACCATAACTAATAAAATTACAGTTCAGGATAAAATAATGAAACAAGCCAGGAAGATGCTTTGCTTCCTCATGTAAGCCTCTAATCCCATTTTCTCTGAAAATATCCTGGCCATATCACCTACCTTTTACAGTAGAATTAGCCCTTCCCTGTTCCTATAGCTCAGACTGCAGCTTCTGTCCAACAGCATAGGAATCAGTTGACAAAGTACACACTCTGTAGTCTGCCTTGGGATTGGAAGACAATGCAAGACAAGCTGTCACTTATTGTGTGTCACCACTAGGGAAATGGACCATGCGAGAAAGGGATGAGTGAAGAGATGCAGACATACAGCACATGAGAACAGAACCAGAACATAAAAGGAGAAAATAACTACTTCTTAAGGGGAGGAATAAAAGAAGTACAGAAAGCAGCAAAGCTGTCTATCAACCTTAAAATACAAGCTACTGAAAAACAAAGGAAACTCAAATATCACTTGAGAGGCAGGTCTTCATGAGTCCTGGGTGCAGATTCTGATCATCTGCTAAGTTAGGGAAGCCAGAAAAAATGAAGACTTGCTTGAATTGAACTGTGATAGTAGCAGCAGATCAAGCAATGAAACACCCTCTATTCACTCAAGGCAGAAAACAGATATTTGATTGTTAATAGGTAGTTAGCCTAATTTATTTGAATTTTTCACTTTCCGTACAGATATTAACATCATGTAGACATAAGTGGTAGTTGGATATTTTTATAAAATGAGCTTGAAATTACTGAAATGGAGCGAGGGTCTCTGCCTCCAAATGCTGCATCCCACTTTAGCTCTTCTGATGGAATGTAAGGGAGAAAGCTGAGATTTGCCCACGAGTTCCCAGGTAATCTATATTTAAAAGCTCTCTCATGTGGAGCAGCACAGTTGGGAGTCCTCTTCAGAAGCTGATGGCATTATTTAATTATGTTGATGTTTCCTTGTGTGCCCTAGTTCTCTGAATGGCCTGTTGGTATCCTGCCAGGTGGATGGACAGCAGGGCAGTGCAGAGGGAGTGGTTTTCTGCAAGGGTTACTACTACATTTAGCCTGCTCATGCAGAAGCAAAGACTCATGAGAAAAGATTAAACACAACAAATCATAGCATTTCCAGATTGACTATCAGGAATTTTAAAAAGGTTTTTAGGATTTGTTTTATCTCTGGAAGTTTCTGTTACCAGAATTTCAATCTTGTGCTTGGGGTTTTGTGGACATGTTAGCAAATGAAAAGTTTCAAAATAACACCAAATGTAGCCTGGAAGAGGGGAACATATATATATATATATATATATATATATATACATATATATATATATTCCATATTTTGTTGTCTTTTAAACATTTATCTTTCAAGGTATGCTTTGTTGTTGTTTATTTCTCAGTCCTCTGATCTCTAAGTTTTTATGATGCTTCTGTCTTGTTTGACTGTGTGGTGTCAATTAAAAATACCACACTGCAGGGTAAATATATTTAATAATATAGCTGTCTTCATATCACATACTGTCATTGGTATTTACTATCTTTCTAGAACCAGAATCCATCTTGGTTCTAAATATTTTAAGAGCATTTTAAGAGCATTTAATTCCAACACACATATATGTTCATTTGAAATTGGAATTGATTTCCATTTTATGCTATTAAAATAAATGTACTATTCTCAGTCGTTTAAGGGCCTTATGGTTGCTTGATTTCTCTTCTATATCATCTTTAGTTCATCAAGCAAACCACAGCATCTCAATCATTTTAGGAATAATCCATTTTTTCCACATTATTATGAATGTGAAATCAGATGCTGGAGTGACACATTTTTCTACCACTAAACTCTCTAGTGTCTGATGTGAAAGTAAAACCTCAACAAAAATCAATTTTTCTAACAACCTCCTTGATTATTATCTTCAATCACTTTAATTCAAGGTGCTGGATCAATCTAATTCTCACACAATTACTGAAGCATTAATACCAAGAGTACAAATACTATTGCAATAATAATAATATAAATAGAAGTTAACACTTATTAAACTTTGTGACAGAGACTGCTAATCATTCTCTTTTCCCATTCTTCTTTCCTTTATAATAAGTTTTCAGTTGATGACTGCTCATAAAAAATAGCATTTCCTTCATTTATATACGGTCACTCTTTTGGACCATGTTTTGTAGAAAAAAATATGCGTATATAGTCTATACAAAAGAGTTAGGATAGATATACAGCTACTTTCTCTTAGTTCAATGGGAAGAAAGGTTTGTACTAATACTGTTTAGACAAGTTATCATGTCTGCATCTTGTCCTCTCAGTAACTACCATGAAGACACCCATATGCAATGTATTAATTATTGTAAGTGTCCTACTAACCTGTTTTGAAACTATTTTGTTGCTGTTTTATTTTTTTCTCATTAAAATGAATAAAAAATTAAAATAAAATAACATTTCTGATCTCCAGCCTCCACCTGGACAATGGTAGCCATGGGAAAAGTAGACATCTGATGCAGAGCAACAAGATGGGAAGCTCTCTGTGCTTGCACAACTCCTGACTTGACATCTGTGAGCTTAAACACTGATGTAAAATAAAGTTCCATCTTTCAAGGCCACTGCTATTTGGGATATTTGAATAACTTGCAGTTGAACCTACTCCTAAATATAGTGGTTCCCATGTCATATGCTCTTAGCTAAGGCTGTGTTTCTTCTAGTATGAATAATACCCCCATGCAATAGTTTTCCTGTGTATGTAGGCAAATGATTTGCGTCCAGTCACTTGTGTGAAATCAGCCCCATCTGCTTCTAGAGTCTGTGCTCTTGACCACTCTTTCTCTACAGAGTTGGGGGGAAACTGGGAATTGGTGAGCCACTTTTAAAAATTATAAAACTTGAGGCTTAGAGAGTGAATGCCACGTGTGGAAGATCTCTTCTCTGGTGACCAGAGAAGTTGAGATCCTGGTGTGTTCTGGCTTTGCACTAGCTGTACTATATGCCTTATAGTCCTTTAACTATGCCCTTAACTGTCTGTATTTTTTTTTCAGTACCAGGGATTGAACTCAGGACCTTGTACTACTGAGCTATCTCTCTGGCCCTAGCTGTCTGTATGCTTGGGTTTTGTCAAATAGTCAAATATTTTGTTGCTTCTTATGGGACCTGGAATTGTGCAACAGTTCTTGATTTTCTGCTGCCCAGGGGCTGGATTCTTTATTCTCCAAATTTTGTTGTGCAACTTACCTATTGTCATGCCTGGTGCTAGACCCACTGACTTTTCACTCATCTGCTGTGTGGATCCCTGCCAGCTACCTGGTGCCATATTGTCTTGCTCTTAAAGTCCATGCCTTTCCACCTCCTTATACAGAGAAACTGGAGAAGAATTCTTTTCTTTTTTTTTTTTTTTTTTGGCTAGCTAGGCTGATCTCAAGGGCTGGTCTTGCGAGGTATGTTGTGCTGGGGATCAAACCATGTTCCTCCTGAGTGACTTTGCCCAAACTGGTGCTTTATTCAACTGAGGTAGCCTGCCAAAACTCTCAAAATTTGAGAAGGATTATTTTTATTTTTGGGGGGGCTGACTCAGGCTGCCTTAAGGGTGGGTCTGGTGCAGCATGTGGTTCTGGAGATCAAACTGCGGTCTCCTGCACCTGACTGAGTTTGCCCAAGCAGGCACTTTAGATAACTTAGCTAACCCGCAAGCTCCCTTGTCTTGCTCTTAACTCACATTATATGAGGGCTTATAGTACAGTGAAAAGAAAACTGACAGCACCGATTTTAATGCTATTTTAATGCTATTACTGTGTTAATGCAGTTCTGTTTAGCTGCCCTTAACACTCTGATGAGGTAATAATAGGGTACACATAACATTTATTGTCCAAATTGGGACCTTCTTAAAATTTTGTTTTAAATGTTTTATTTATTTGGTGCAGGGTCTCACTGTACAGCTTGTACTCATAGTGAGTACTCTTATCTCAGCCTCCCCAGCACTGAGATTCATGTGTAACACATTTCTGTGTGCACAAGGTTCTGGGGCCATCCCAGGAGTTGAAGTCGGGTTCTTGTACTTGCTAGGCAGGTGCTTATACCACTGAGCTACCTTTCCAGCCCTCAAATTGGGACTTTTTTTGAAAGAAAATAAGAAACCTGGATGGATGGCCACTTGTGGTGGCGATGAATGACAGTGATGATACATGTATATTTGCTAAATGTGATTTGCAGTGCTATATAGGTATCATCCCACTTGATAATCCCATAACAAAGGGATTATGTGACTTTATTAATCTTGGTTGGAATATGAGAAAATATGGTGACCCAAAATAAGACCTTTGCCTAAGGTCACCCAGATGGCTGTTAGAAGAGAGAGTTTCACTTGAGCAGCCTGGACTAGGTCCCTGTTCCTCCCCACATGATCTACTAGTATTCCTAGAGCTCTCAGTCAGTCCTCACAAATTTATCCTGTGATTCTACTTTTTATGTTTTTTCCTGTTCTCTTTTGACAAATTCTAAGCATATGTAAAATTTGTAAAAGTATAATAAACCTTCATACCTTTACATTAACACACCACCAATTTTTGAAATTTTCTATAGTTGATTCTGTGTGTGTGTGTGTGTGTGTGTATATGCTTAAGCAATCAAGTTGCAGACATTAATCTGCTTTAGTTATATGTACATCAGCATGAATTTCCTAATAAGAAGTTTCTTCTCTCTCAAGTGGCCAAAAGATCATTATTATAACCAAGAACTATAACACTGACATAATGACATTTTCTAAATTTGGAGAATACTTGAATTTACTCCATCATCCTGATGTTTTTTCTGTTAAAAATCTTCTATCTAACCAAAGATAAGGCAGTGCATTTAGATATTTATAAAATCTGTTCCTTATATTTTATTTTTCTCCTAATGTACAAACAAAAAGGGAGACAATGTGTAGAAGTGTGGCAGGCAGTGCTGATGCTCTGTCCCCTGTGTCTCACCTGCAGATTCCATGGACACTTACTGTGAAGACAGCTTCTCACCTCATGACCAGTGACTACTCAGCATCTCTGCTCTGGGGTTTTGTGCAGAGTGCCCAGAGCTTGTTCAGCTTCTACAAAATCTGCCTGGAAGAACTGGAGATTTCAAAATTCCCAGTGACAGTTTTAAATCAAGGAAGTTCACCTTGGTTTATAAATACCTTTTCTCTTCCCTCTGTGGAACAACCCACAGCCTGACCTTCACTCCACTGAAGAGGGAGCTGAACTCTTTTTCAGCAGCAGTAACTTGCCCTTTAGTGCACCTACCAGGTCTCCCCGCCCCCCTCTCCATGCTGGTCATATTTACACACTTGTACCCTTTCAAATTTTTTCCCAAATACACCACCTATTCCCAAATCCAGCACTTAGTTGTTTGTCACTGTGCCCTTGAGGCAAACCAGGATTTACAATGCCCTTAAATCCCAAATATAGCATCATTTTACAATATTTTCTCTAGAGGATGAAGTTACCTACCAAAGATCTTAGTGACCATGGCTCAAATGGACTTGCAAACTCTTACTTAGCTCACTCTGAAACTACCAGTAATATCACTGTATAAATCCAATGGAGTCTCAAAATACAGAGTATGATCATAAGATTAACAGAAACTAGTTTACTTCCCTCTTCAACTATAAGTTTTACTTTTGAAAATTAAAATGAAGATTTTCTTTACTAAGATCTATAATTCAAAACTTATTCAGCAAGCCATGATTGAACCCTCGTAGTATCCTGGGTAGGCGATAATCTTTAATCTCTTCCTTAAAGGTGTTATAGTCTGGTGATTATAACATTATTACAGTACCTCACTGTTGCTATATTCTTTTTTTCTTTATTTAGGACAGGGTCTACAGAGTCTACAGGATCTTATTATGTACATCAGTTTCATAGTGATCTGCCTGTATTTAGCTTCCCAATCTGTCTCAGCCTACCCTGGGGGCGGGGCCAGCACAACACTCTGGGGATCAAACCTGACCACTATGCTATGCCTAAGCAAGTGCTTTAGTTCACTGAGCTATCAGGCTGGCCCTTGCTAATATCATAATAGTAGAGCACATGCAGACTGAGGTACTGTACCTCTGCCTCTCAACAGCAAGTCTCTTTTTCTACCAGTATTCCTCAGCAATGTCCTTGTTACATCACTGTGCACATTTTGTTACCTACCTGTCTATTAGCCTGTGCCCTTATAGCTAATAATTTATTTACTTCTGTGTAAGGAGGGCTATGCTAAGCATATTTAGTTTATCATTGTCTTTAATCTCAAAGGGAATCCTGTGATATAGGATAAATTTATTATTGTACAGCAGTAGACAGAACTACAATTCAATCTTAAAATCTGGTGTGATCTTTGTTTATTTATACACTAAGTAACTGAACCCTTAAAAAGCCAGAGATCACTGAAAATGGTTCTGATCACTTTAAAATTCTGCAGAATTTCTGCTGTTGAGCCTCTCATTGTGTACTGCACCCCCCATATGATAAGACAGCTGCCTTGTCTCAATTAACCTTTCCAGAAATCGAGTTGGGTTGACATTAGCTCCCTAAGCACCTCTTCAATCACTCATTCATTCATTCATGCATTCATGGGTTTTCATTTCAAATCACTCCTTTGTGAACGACGTTGGGAAATTCTCATTTTCACACATCACCTATTTTGATGGATTTTGCTTGGTTATTTTCTATTTTCATGATTGACCAGCAGCCATTTATACATTTTTCTCCAACCATCATCACTCTTGCAGCAGTAGGCCTTTGACCTGTGATTGCTTTTAAGAAGGTATATTACCAGTTGCTAGTTTTCAGATTTTTAAATTTTTAAATATGATTCCCTGGTAGTTTCAATTTTCAAATGAAACTGAACAAGATGAATCTTTGTCATTTTCAAGTTTATGAATCACAGTATATATACACCTACATAATACATATCTATCTATCTATCTATCTATCTATCTATCTATGGAGGGGCAGCTAAAATTTTAGTACCTTCATTAGTGAGGATTGATATAACAACTGTAATATATAATATTTATATTTATATATTATATATATTACAATCACAGAGTTAAATAGTCACCAAAACCTATATGTCTTACAAAGGCTAAAATATTTATTGAATGATTCTGTAGAGCACAAATTGGGAATAGAGAAAAAGAGATATAGAACTATAATCTCTACACTCTTGCTCTGCCACTTAAAAACTGGTAAAACTTGGAGGCATCACAATCTTTCTGAACGCAAGTTTCTGGATTTTCAAAATTGAGTTAATGAATTAGGAAATTCAATAAAAGTATTTTGTAATCTGTAAACTTTTATCAAAATTTTATCCATAAAATATGTTCGAAGAGCAGCATTGAAGATTTTGTCACTTAGTTATTACTGTGTCACAATTAGCCCCCCAACCATGTAACTAAATAAATCATAATTTATTATTATCCATAAGTCATTGGGATCAACTGGGTATTGGTAAACTGTGTGGAACTGAGTAGATTTTTCTGGTGTCTGCTGAACTTAATTGCATACCTTTGACCAATCAGAGAGTAGTTTTTTAATGCTTGCCTCTTATTCTCTTTCTGGTCCCAGTGAGCTGGCTTAGGTAATAACCAAAGCTCCAGAGAACAAGCCCATCACGTAAGCACTTTTGGATACTTTCCATGAATCAAAAAATCAGATATCTCACTGGCCAAAGGAAGCAGATATGGCTCAAGGTCAGGAGCCTCCACAGCAAAAGGCCACTATAGGGTCACGTGGCAAAGATGTAGACACAGACTAGTACAGGCTTGAGATCACAAATGAGATGCATTAGAGATATTATCTGAAGAAATGAGTTTCACCCAACTGTGAGGATAAAAGTAAAACTGAAAAAATGAAATTCTTTAGGCAGCTGTTAGACTACATATCAGAAAAATGTTACACATGTGTGTAGCACTTGGCTCAGTGATCACATTTTTTGCAAATTTATGCTAGATGAATGAACCATTGTGGACATATAGATTTATCACAAAGGGTGCATACTATGACCTTGTCCATAGAGTACAAAAATACTAGGAAAAAACTATACAAAAATGAAGCCAGGTTGAGTGAATTTTTGCCCACCTACATAATGTAACGATATGGAGCAATTATAAGTGAGGATAAAAAGAATTATGCTACAGAAAATATGCACATCACACAGTTCATAGAAAAAGTCATAAAAGTTTCTACAATATGTTCATACTTTGTTAATGAATATCTGTGTATTGATAAGAAATTGCATATATACTAAACGATTAATAATGGCTTTATGATAAAATAAAATTAGTATTGAACTTCTATATTTTCTTTGTAATTTCTTGTGTTGTTCAAATTTTCCAAAATTCTTCTGTAACACCTTTGTAATAAAATTGTTTGTTCACAAAATAAAATAAGGCAAATCTTCCCTAAGAAAAAAATGCAAGAAAGAATTATGGCAGAAGTAATCAGAGTATATGCCATGGATTGCTGATTCTTGCTTTTAAAATTTTTCTTTGTTCTCCCAGAGGCATTGTAAGATAATGTGCACTTCATCTATTGATTGAAAATGCATTTTATTGCAGATGACTAACTTGTTGGACAAGAACCATTTATGTTGATGTAGCTATGCATCCATTTACCACTATTGTTTAAGTTATTTATTGTGATTTAGAACTATGATTATTCTCTGTTTCTGCTTCAACATTTATGTGTAACTATTCTCTCACCATTTAGAAGGAATCAGTTTTAACTTAGAAACACCTCGGCAAAGGCAGACTGTGATAATATTGCTAGTTATTATATAAAGTATTAAAATAGTATAACTGCTGATGACTGACATATTAAAAAACCAACTTTATTCAGACTCCACTTGTGACTCCCATGCGATCTCTTTATTGAGTATTTGATCTAATTCTCTACTGCATTACATGTTGTGGTACCTTTTAAGGTTTATGTCACATAGAGAGGAAGTTTTCCCCTCCATTGTTATCTTTGATCATTAGAAATGTGTCCAATAAACACCTATTTTCAATGGAAACCACTTACAAATGTTCATGCATATAATAAAGCTCTAAATTAGTGATTAGGAGTGTATGGAAGAATAAGGTGACACAACTTTCCCTGACAGGCAAATAGAATATGCATTTCAGAAAATAATAGTGTAATGATAGTAAACCTCATCATTACATATGCTTAAATTTTTATCATTGCATATACTTAAAAACTGACATTTGTGTTTGTCTAATGGAATAAATAGCATAGCCACAAACATTCAAAAGCAGTCATCTGTTTCAGGCTTACCCATGAGAAAACACATCTTACTGCTGTTTACATGCTGTTTCTTTTCGGTAACTTTAAAGCACACTGAAAAAGAACATATAAATTCACTTGTACTTTATAGCCAATCACAAGCAGTTTTATGGGGAAACATCTTTAAGAGAATGGATTGTTAAGTTATGCTAACCTTACACATACATTGATGGAAATAAACGAACTAGGGTGAGAGATATCAACACGGACTAATGTTATAAAAATCAAGTTTCATAGGTATATTTTCATTATTATTAAGTTATCCCACTCATATATAATTTAAAAGCTTGCAAAATAACAGTAAATATTTCTTAGGGAAAACATGTTCAGTTCATAGACATGTGTGATAGGTACTCAACAGTGTATAAATTAGCTAGGTATTAGAAATGATAAACTTAAATTCAACAGAAAGATTATTACTAATGGAAAAGGGTAGACTACCTTTGAGGAAGAGCTTATATAAGGCTTTATTTTAGTTCTTTAATGTGTTGATGAAAGATAGAATTTATTATATCAGTCGTATACTCTTCCATATGCCCAAATATATGGTAATAAAAATAAAAAATAAATGTTCTGGAAAACCTGGGTAGATGCCACTAGATACAAGCATGACCATCAGAAAGAAAATGTTTCACTAGCATTAGCTAAAAAGGTAACAAATGTATTATCTGCACAGCACGTCAAAATAAAAAGCATTAAAGTAAAACCTCAAACAGAGTTTTTAAGAATATAAACTCAGTGTGGCAATGCAGATAAAAAGTTTGTCCATCCAGAAACTTATTTATGCTGCTACAATTATTTGTACTTGAAGGCCCTGGATTTCAAAAAAACTGCTTATGGAATTTTGGGGTAAATTGCCATGCTGAAGAATTTAGGGCTGTTAATCTTCTGTCACATTTGCACTAGGTCCATTAGACCATCTCAGGTCTTGTCTGTTTTTATTACTTGTTACATTTCTAGTAAAGTTAAGGTTTTAAACACTGCTTTGGTGCCTATGAAGTTGATGAATTCCTCTGCTACTGATGGTGTCTCATGCTGATCCTCTAATGGGTGCCTTGAAATATAATCTGCTGGGTTATTTTCTATCCCTGGTGCATGCACAATTTTGTAATCATAACCATGCAGAAAATGTTCACCCCATCACCCTGACCATGTTGCTGCATTGAACTGTGAACAGTCAAATATTGTCATGAGTACCTGATGACCTGTTACCACAGTAAATGTTGAGCCATAAATTAATAAAAGACAATGTATGAAAACAGGGACATCTGATGAATCCCAAGGATGTCCAGGACCCTTTTAAAATCTGTCTTGCGTAGAAGGAAGTAAGTGCACTTTCACCTCAGCGGCACACAAGGTATATTTTCATATATTTAGGAAAGCCTTCATAAATCTCATGATGTAGTCTTTTTTTTCTTCCCCAAGCCATTTGGTAATGGCCTATAAGTTTGGATATTATAAAGCATGCAAGAGTTATTACCTTCATTTTTATCTGTCAAGTGGCTGGGAATATAAAAAATTATTTCATAGTGCTTAATAGTATGCAAATTCCTAGTCAGTGTGGGAGGCAGGAGAAAAGGCTTATTTCTGACAAGTCTCTAATTCTAATTTCTTAAGAAAGCAAGAAGCTCCTGATCTTCAGGTCTCAGCTTCTCTATCTGTAAAATGGAGATAGTAATAACTTCTGTGGCCTGTGGAGGTAAAATATTTAACTCATGCATTAAGAGGAACTTTGATGATGAAAACCACTGGCTATACATCAAGAAAAGAAACTATATAATACATAAATTTTTTTCTGCAAAGCTTAATTATTAGTTTATTTCATTCAATGCTTTCATTGATATTTTTTCATATTAAAAAAAAGAAAACCAAAGTTTCTCAAATGTTTGAGATAACCATTAGAGTTGCTTTCATATATCTTAATGAGCATTAAAGATAACAAAATTATTGTAATTTTTTATAAAGATTCTACCTTATGCCACTCTTTGATGTGTTTAAAGAATATGGATGGCTTTTCAATATTGTCTTTAAATTTTTTTTTTTGTAAACAATTTACAGGTCTCACAATGTAAGTGTGTGTGTGTGCAAGGTCTCACTCTGCAGCTCAAACTTGTAGTGATCCTCCTGATTTCTGCCTCCTTAATGCTGGGATTACAGATGTGCACCACCATACCTGGACTCCATCAACAGCTCAGCATGCTTGGGGTTAGGGGCTGGCACAGCATGTGGTACCAGGGATCGAGCCCTGGCCCCTGTACTTATGTAAGCAAGCACTTAGTCTGCTGAACTATACTGCCGGCCCTTTTCAAGTTTTTTGTTTGTTTTTTGAGGACTCAAAATTTAAACCCAAATTATTTGGTGTATATAAAATCTGCTCAGTGTGCAAATAAATGCTTATGGTTCTAATCTTTTTTATCTCACATTTTGGTCTTGACTACAAAATTTCTGGTTTGTTTCTCTGTTCCTCACACTTTAGCTACAAAGAAACCCACATCCTAGTATCCAGAGTAGTCTGTGATACATGGCAAGATAGTCTTTTGTTCAAGCCAGTTTTCTGGTTTTTCAGCATATCGTATCAATTACTTGGTAAAAATATGGAGGAGGAGTCTAGTGAACTCTCATTACATTCCAGAGGCTGTAGTAGGCATTTTTCATATTTTAGCCAACTTACCAGCAACTACAACCCAATGAAGTTTATACTGTATTTACATACATTTCATGGTGGACTAAAGGTTAATAAGTTTTCGAAGTTTATATAGCTAGTACATGACAGAGGTGAAATTCCAGCTCATTCCTGTTTAATCATCTTTTGATTCCTCTTCTGTTTTCAGTCTGCAGGTAAGTCCGCTATGATTTTAAAATATACCCACAATTCTTTGATGTTTTCCTTCAAAAAGTGGAGCTAAATCTCTCCATAAAACTTGGCAGATGTGACCTCTGAAATAGTTTAAATTCACTGTAGTTCCCTTCTGGTACAACACAGTGAAGGAAGCCTAGCAGAGGCCCACAGGCTGGAGGACTCCTGTCATCCAGCACCAACTTACCTCTTTTGTGAGTAAACCATATTGGAAGAGCTCATAAAGGACCTTGGAGGACTGAAGCCTTGGTTGACATCCTAACTGTGATTTCATGAAACATCCTGAGCCAGACTCAACAGCCCAGACTGCACTCAAATGCTTTATAGGAACTATGTGAAACCAACATTGATTATTATGTTGAACTCCTGAGTTTGGTGGTAATTTCTTATGCAGTAATATACCAGCTCACATAACAGAGAGCATAATGAATATGTGCAAGATCACAATATTTTGGAACCCTACATCAAAATAATTGAATTAATTATTATTCTAGACACTTAAAATCAGTCATGTAAGTTCAATTCCTCACATAGGAGCAGTTAATTTTAAAATAAGTGGAGTTGGTCACAACATCAAATGGAACTGACAATGTGATTCTTAAGAAAAAAAATCAATGTCTGTGTAATTGGGTTATGTTCAGGGAATATAGTCATTCTTTCCCTGCTGTTGTCTGGATAGGCCAGACCATAGCTAGAAATCCAGAATTTTTCTGGTGACCCCATTTAAAAAGCACGTTTCTGGCCAGAGTGCTCCCACAGAATGTGCTAAGGATCATAAGAGGCTGGGAACTATGTCCAGTGAAGCATCTCATAAGAATCTGATATTTGAGGCAGAGAAAGAAGGACCAAGGGATATGGTTTTGTTTTTAACTCTTTGAAGAGTTATAGCACAACAGTGGGGCATGGCTTACTTTCTTTCTTGGGATAGGTCTAGAACCGTTAGAAGGCAGTTCTAGGGGGTTCCTAGTTCTTTTGAGTACTGGAATATCAAAATAGAGATGCCAACTATCATCAAAGTTGTAGAAGGGATGATTACTTCTACATGGAAGGTTAAACTACAATACCCAAAAACCTTTTAGAAGAATTACTCAGTAGCATTAGAACCTGTGTGAGTATTGATGTTGAGTATATAAGTTATATTGGTGGCTTGGACTATTAACCTACTTCTTCATTTATATTTGCCAACTTAATCCCAGAAGGACTTAATGTTTTGTGCACAATACATGTATAATGTAACTGAAAGTCTGTCCCATTGTCCTGTAATTGAAAAGTGGGGATAACTCATCTGTTGTAGTTAGGGTTCACAAGAGAAAATAATTTAATATAGGGCATACAACTTACATGATGATTTTATAATATTCAGTGAAAGATTCAAATGCAAAAATATTCATGGTATCTGTCCACACACTGGAGAGACCCAAAGAATTCTGTTGAGGGTTTGGATAGCACACAATGTCCTACACGAGTCCAGCTGAAGACATAGAGCCTGTGAAGACGTCCTCCACAAGTCCAGATGGAGCTCTAGCTCCCGTGACAATGTCTCATGCAAGTCTATATAAAGAACCTACGCTGGGAAGGTCCAAAGTCCAGTGGTGGAAGGTAGAAAGTTTGCACCAGTGGGATGAAGGATTTGTGCCAGCAGGATGAGGGATCTGCACCAGAGCCAAGAAGCCACGCTAAAGGTAAGGACCAAGTTCCTCTGAAAAGAACTGCAGCAAGGACATGAGCTCCTTCAACAATGAGAACAGCTAAGTTTCTGTCAGGAAAACCAGCACGACAAGCTTCTCCAGGAGAATCAACAGCACACCATCTTCATCTCCTGTTCTACTTTTATATCTGTCTAGGTGATAGCTATTACTCGAGGTTAATCAACAAAGATATAAATTGCACGGCTCCCAAGTACTACCTTACCAGTAGTTTCCAAGATCAAATACATGTGGAACTTTTTGAAACTTTCATGATGTTTTATTTTATACTAAAATTTTGCCTATATATAAATATATGCAAATTCAGAATGTGTTCATATAATGCCAGGATGCTTTTAGTGTGGCATTTTAATTTTTTAGTTTTTGGATTCATATTGTCCTCCCTCCTATTTCATCCACATTAGGCTGCTGTGTCAACAGTCTAACACACACAATCTTCCATGTCTTTCCACACTTGTATCTAACTAAACACAAAAATACTGAGTAGAGCCACATACACAAAGGAGGATTTTGGCATGGATTTATGAATGTAGTTTATAGTAGGCACAGTTTGTAGTACTTTGCCTGTAGTAGTTCTCATTTCTACCTGCAATATATATTCTTTTTTGCCCAACGTAATGGCTTGTCATATTTTTTTTTGTTACACCAGTGTGTGTTTTCTCATTTCTGTAATGTGCATTTCTGTTTGTAATTTTGAGCTGCTTTTTCTGTATCTTACCCTTTGATAAGTCACTGTACTGTGAATTGAATATTCATATTTTTGGGCCATTTGCTGTTGGAACTTTCTTTGTCAGTGTTCAGAGACTCTATATTATAAATGTTGCTTCCCCAACCCAAATTACTTTAGAATGAACTTTATGTCTTCACAGTGTGTATGCTATGCTCCCAACCCTTTGTAATTTTCAGATGAAGTTTTGGTATGCCCTTAAATTGCCTGAGCTGGGCTTGAAGTTGTGGTGCTTCTGGCTCAGTCTCCCAGGGGTCTTGGGATTACAGGTGCACACCACCAGGCTCAATTTGATGCCTTTTCTGAGAGCTAGTGAGTAAGCAGGGGATATTTAAGTCACACTAAGACTGAGAGATACAGTAGAAACTCCTAATCTTCCCTCAGACTTTCTCATAGACCCTCATGTGACTCCAGAATGTTGATATATTTAACAAATGCCGTTGCTATGGTCATTTTCATATTAGATTGTTATCAGAGCTTTAGCCAAATTTCCATATGAATAAAACTCACAGCATTTCCTTCCATATTCCATACCTCATTTTTGCATACCACCTGGAAGAATGTGTGTTCTTGTTTAATTTTGGGAAGAATACATATTCTTTGGGTAACATCCTGATCTTACTTCTTCAAAGGTCATAACACTTGGCTTAGTTGGTAAAGGACTACAGGGAACTCTGTGTCACATAGGATGCATAGTGCCATTCAAAACTTCTGTACTGTCTCCTTGGCTACCATTTTGTCACTGTTTTGTTTGAACCCACACATTTCTTCTTGACTGAACTAGTGGGAGTTAGAGGGTGAGCTTGGAGAGAAACTATTTAAAGTCATCTGTTTCACATTCAGTGGCAAGATAGCAAAAGTAAAAAAAAAAAAATCACACAGATGGGTAGGAAAACAAGATTATTCAGGAGTGAGGTTTAACCTATAAACTTGCTGGAAATGGGCCACAAGGCTAGTGCTGAGCTTTCTCATAGCCAATAAAAGAGGAAAAGCAATTGCCTATAAACTTCACAGTGTTTTCAAGTTAAATATTAATCTTTTGCTCAAGCAAAAAGTTTAAGTCTCTTTTAGTTTGACCAGAGATTATTTTTTGCTCATACGGCTTTTCATGTCACAAAAGACATAGGTTTGAACATTTGTTTTCCTTGCCTGAGAAGATAGGGCCAATTTAGATCATGTCTGTGGCTCTTTAAAGCTCTTGTATGAGCTGAGATTTTATTTTATTTTGATGTGTCATGTAAGTTCCAAGATATCATCACACAAGACATGGACTAAGAGCACCTTGACCCCATAATTTAGTTAAGTAGAATTTGGAGAGCTAAGTGCAAGATACAAAATTGAAATGCTCATCTCAAAGAGGAATGCAGATCTCTGTAAATGCTTCTTGCATTTCATATCCAGGATATGGAAATAGCAGAGTGTCTTAGTTACTTCCTCATTTTTAGGATGCAATACCCAATACCTACAGGTTAAACAAGAAAAAATTTGTTTGGCTCACCATTTGTAGAGTTTCAGTCCAGAGTCAGCTGGTCCAAGGTAGGGTAGCATGGCAGAGGGCCACTATAGAAGACAAACAGTTCATGGCAGCGCAGGTAGAAAGCAAAGAGGATATCAAAGAGTAGAAAAGATATACTTCCAGACCATGGCCACAGGGATCACGTTTTCCCACAGGCTTCACTTCCCAGCATCACACCCAGTTATAAAACCCATCAGTTGTCTAATCCAGTAATGCGTATCATCCCCTCATAATCCAGTTACACCTCCAAAGCCCTATCCATGAGCACAAGAGAGTTTGAGGGACATTTTGGATATAAACCATAATAGAAAAAACTTTGCATATCAAAATACCGTATGCTTAGGACTGGCTATATAGCTCAGTGGACGAAAGCACCTGCTTAGGCAGAGTGCAGCAGCCAAGGTTCAATCCCCGGTGTTTTATGCCAGCCCTGCCCCACAGGGTGTGCTGTGAGGGCTACTGAGACTGGGCATGGTGACACATGCCTGTAATCCCAGAACTTGGCAGGCTGAAAACAGGAGAATCACTATGAGTCTGATCTATGTAGTGAGACTATGAACACCTTGTCTTAAATACATTTTAAAAAATACTATATCCTCAATTATCATCATTTTTAAGTATAACTGCTAATTTGATAAATTGGGTTTGAATAAAATAGTTCCAATAGTATGTTTTAAATTAGTGGGCCTTTTACACCAAATCTAGATTTACAAAAAAAATTGAGTAAATGATATACGGCTCCCACTTGGTCCTTCGCACTACCTACAGTTTCCCTTATTATTAATATTTTGAATTAATGTAGTACATTTGTTAGGCCTGATGATCTAATGGTGATACATTAGTCTAATGATAGTCTATTTGTATTAGATTCATTGTTTGTGTTCCACAGTTCTATATGCTTCATTATAATATAACGCAGTGGTTTCACTGCCCTGCATTTATGTAGGAATCCTCTGATAGTACTTGTTAAATTATCTTTTAACACCTTCTACAAGGCTTTGTCATTATTTTTTCAAAGATGAAATCTATATAATATACAAGTATTTCCTGAAAAATGATCTTATATTTTAACTTACCACATTGCCAGTCTGTTTTCCTTAACTTAGGATATATATTTCAGACGGGGCATGGTGGTGCACACCTGTAATCCCAGTGCTGGGGAGGTTGAAAACAGGAGGATCACAGGTCTGATCTGGGTAGTGAGACCCTGTACCAAATACATTCTATAAAAAAAATACAAAATAAAGATAAAAATAGAATGTATACTTCTGTGGGACGATACGGTCATTTTCCACAGCCATAATATTTTGAAATTTCTTCTGGGTACTTAAACCTTTTATCAGTTTATTAGTTCAAAAGAACGCATGGTGGCTTAATGCAACATTCAGATGTTGCAGCAAGATGCCTAGTTAAATATTCAAGATAAATCATCTAAATAGTCCTTTTCTAAGGAGCATTGCATTATTTCTAAATATTTAAGGAATTCAACAAAATGAATTAATGCTGGAAGGCTTTTTGTTTTGTTTTGTTTACATTTAGTACAGAGGATATAGGTTCTACAGGGTCTCACTACATAGATTGGACTCCTAGTAATCCTCCTGTTTTTCAGCCTCGCAAGTGCTGGGATTACAAGTGTGTATCACAATGCCCAGTCTCATTGCACCCCAGGTTGGGGCTCACAGAGCAGGCCAGGGATGGGTGTAGAACCCCAGCCATTGTGCTCTGCCTAAGTAGGCACTTTAGTCCACTAAGCTATCAGGCCAGCCCAAATCTTGAAGTTTTGAAGTGTTGTGCATTTGTTTTTAGTCTGAAGCATTTCTGTGCCAGAAATAAGTATACAATTCTTACCTAATACTCAGATACCCAGACATATTTTACTTATGTTTTCATGCTGTTTTATGAGGTTACAGGCATGTTAGACATCTGTGGTCATCAGTTAGAGAAGTTATAACCTTTAACCAGTGAATTCATTCTCAGTGAATATATCCATGTGAGTAGAGAGATAGACACTAGGCAACACATTTCATGTATATTTATTTACTTGTGATTATTCACTCAATCAACAAATACTTATTGAGTCCCTGCTATAAACTAGCATAGAGTTAGATATAAGAACAAAAGAATCTGGTGATGAGATAGATAAGTTAAAAGGCAACTGAAAGTGATGGTAAATATACCTGGACACAGTATTTTAGAACTCAGGGGTAGTTCAGTCTCTCATTTTATAGCTAAGTAAGTTGATGCTAAGGAAGGTCACATACCAAATGAATACTGGAGCCAGGAATAGAACTAACTCTTAAATTAAGCACACCCCTGCCTTCTTTGTTTAAATAACACTACATTGTTCTGATAGATCTGTGATACTTTAATATTTTAATTTGTGCAACCATATTCCTGGGATAATTGGGCGAGAAAGAAGATGCCTACTGAATTTCTAGTGGAGTTTAATTTAATTTGCCTTAGATGAAATTGAAGCTAAAATTGTTAGTAGAAAGATATACATAGGAGGTCCAAAAGCCCAAGAGTATTTTGTTGCTCTTTTCCAACTTTGTTTCTGATTAGAATTTCATCACAGGAGTTAAAACATCAGAGACAGATTGAATTACTTTTCTGATTGTATCTTAAATTTTTTTCAAGAGCTGAGTTTATTTTAGACATTAATCTTTGAGATTGTCTCAGGAAAATACAAAAATGAAATGTTTTTCAAATAAG
Organism: Myocastor coypus; assembly: GCA_004027025.1. Classification (NCBI taxonomy): domain Eukaryota; kingdom Metazoa; phylum Chordata; class Mammalia; order Rodentia; family Myocastoridae; genus Myocastor; species Myocastor coypus. The sequence continues at coordinate 97,258 of PVJA010001846.1, forward strand.
ATTTTGTATTGAGTTCTGAGGGTCACCTTTGTTCCAATCTCGCTCAGAAAAGACAGATGAGCCATTGAGCAATTGAACTGTATCTGTTAAAATTGACCAGATAATATATGTGTCTCCTTCTTCCTATCTCTTCATCTGAGTGATTCCACCAATGCAAATTCTGACCTACCTCTATTATTCAGTTTAGGAAGAGAAAGCATAAAAGATGTATTAGTACATGGTGCTGGATCAGTCACTGTCTTGATTTTATCTCTTCCTTTCCCATTCTTTTAAATTAGACTCTCCATTTTTCTTAAGTTTTCATGTTTCTGTATTTTTTTATCATGTACCATCAATAATTTCTCCACATTTGCAGCTAAGTCAGGCTGTAGAATATGTCAACTATATTTTTAATGGTACACAAGAAATTTCACCATAATTTTCCAAAGTCAGAGGACTGATTTTAATAAATTATAAATATATGTAGAACATTCAGGGAAATTGACAACAAATGGTATATTGTCTAACATATGGAATAGAATATTTTCTCAATAGTTAAAATTTGTTTGTACTGTCTGAATATCATAAAGGCTTCAGCTATATGTAAAGTAAGCTAATAGAATAGCACACTTATTTTGGAGATATATAATATTATTTGCTAACCAGGTTCTAGAGAATATTCCTCTATACAGATGTCCTGCTCTTCAAGATTCTGCCCTGACCCATCATCCATCTAAACCAATGTGAAAATGAGTTGTTAAGAGCTCAGAGTAGCTCTCTTTGCCCTTTACAGCTTACAGCAACAGTTTCATGTAATTACCTCATTTTGATCCTGTTTATGACCACATATGAGCTGTGACTCTCAGCACCTTAGCTATTACACATGTGGTGCTTTGTCCTCAGGGAGCTAAGTTGCAAAGGATCTAACACTGGTGTATACCACAGCATTCATTGCTTAGAATTTCCCTTCCAAGAGTCTTTTTGCATCTTTGTCTTATAAGGAGATACAAATGTTCTGAACAGAAAACACTTACCATTGTAATAAGTAACAACCAATCAGGTTTTGATGTGATTAGAAAAGTGACAGGAAGAAAATAAAACATGTATTTTACTTATTTGGATCATTTGAAAAGAAATAAACAAAGTAACCCTAATCATTGAAAATACTTGTCTTTCCTGACACAGCCCTGGGGATATCATTGCCTGAAGCCCTCTTAGACATAATCATTAAGCACAGTGATCTATTTTTGTTGCTCAACAAAGAACCAAGACACAATCCCAGTAGGGGATTGTCTCTGTGTAGTCCCCAGGAGTCATCAGTTGATAATTCCCTCACATGAAGCTTCTAGCTTCTCTCTACCTGAGAGTAACTAGAGGTTCTGGGAATATAGTGAGCCAGTGCCTGGATCAGACCTAGTGATAGGAAGGGAATGCTCCAGGTGGATGATACTGAGGAGAAATAGCTAATGGCCAGTGAAGGATGCACTAATATGGGTCTTCAGAAAGTAGACACTAAGAGAGTATAAAATGAGCATATCAGGAACTTGTTGAGCTAAAAGAAATAGAAAGGAAGTAAGGATGGCTGGGAGGGTCTTTAGACTACCACCATACAGTCTAGACCTTCAGTAAAGGTGTTAGAATTTCTTGAGTCCAAGAAGAAAGAGTCCCACATATCTTAATTGTGGGTTTTCCTTAGTATCTCTAAACCATCCAGCCATTGTCAGGGAACATCCTGCAAGAGGTATTTGTATTTAAAGCTAATAGAATAGCACATAACAACCCTAAGTCAGAGATCAAAGCCTGATCTCTGGGCCTGGGTGACTCAGCGTCTTTCATAGTTGGTGGTGTAGGGATTTGGCACTATTGAGAGACACTGATGGAAGTAAAAAGAAAACCTTTATTATTGGCGGGGGAGAACTGCCAGGGATTGCAAGGACCCTTGGGGGAGGAAGCCAAGGGACAGGGTTTTTTACTGAATTGGACTGGAGGTAGAGTTTAGATGGGCAAGCCAAAGGTCATGTTGGAAATAGACTGGAGGGTTATTGGTGTGTGCATGATAAGGAAAGAAAGTCTATTTGCGGACTAGAAGGACATGAAAGTTGGTCTGGCAGTGACACATTGTTGTTTGGTGACTCAAGGCTATGTTGGACCACTTGCCATTGTGACCCTGGCAAAGTTGCACATGGGCAGAAACCCATTAGTCAGTAGACTAAGTATCTTCCTCTAGTGGCTATGCTGGGCTATGCTGAGATGTATTCCATGTAATCCTTCAGGGTATCTCTGCAGAACTGAGCCCTGAGGTCCACTGTAGCACCCTGATTTTATTGCCTTTCTTGTCTTCTCAGATTGTCCTTGTGTTTCCTAGGTTTATGTCCTAACTAATTGCCAAGACCCAGATAACACTTGCATGGCTTTTAGAGGAACCCAAGCCAAGATGATATTTTCTAATGACGTTCAGTTGCTAAAACTTCTTGAAGTAAGTCATTCTTCTATGACTGATTTCCATCACTATTTTTATGCTCAAAATGGGAATACTGAATCATCAATACAGTCAGTTACTACCTATCAGTGGGCCTGGGAGGTTTTTCCTAGCTTCTCTTTAACTTTCCAGTTAAAGTTTATGTTTCTTTCCATTAAAAAAAAGTGCTAGCTCAGAGCAAAGAAAAATCATCCTGAGGAATGAAAGGATAGTTTGTGGTTTTATCCTGATATGTATTAAAAATTGTATCCTAGTATTGGTCTGAGGGCTAGTACTTGGAAACTATTAATATGAAATATAACTTATAATAAAACTTCATTTGCTTACTGTGTGACAGGTACTATGTTACTGCTCTACAAGCATGATCTCATTTAGTTCCCTCAATAGCACTGAGGTCAGCCTTGCTATTGATTTCATTTTATACTGAATAGACTGAGGGAATAAAGATACTTAAGATTAAGATTACTCACCAATGAGAAGGAAAGCCTAGACTAGAACTCCAGGACCTGTATTTGTCATCTCTATGTTAACTGTAGTTTATCAAAGTGCTATCCAGGACCCAGCAGCACCAGCAGCCCAACCTGGGAACTTATTGAAAAGGCAGATGCTTGGATCTCACCGGAGATCCAAACAGGTCTGAAACAAGGTAAAGCCTAGTAATTTGTTTTTATAAGATTTCTTAGGAATTTAACAGCAGGCTGAAATTTTAGAACCACTGCTGTAGGTTATTCTAAGACATGCACAACCCTAATATACTATTTATTATTTTCTATTTGTATTGTAGCTCTTTGAAAAAGATACTTTATATCCTTTGTGTATGTATGGAGTCAAGTTCTTAGACTTTTTTCTTTGAGGTAGAGGGTGCATTTTGAGTATCCACAGAAACGTATTATACTGAAAAGAAAATGCTACATTTGTCATAAATGAGATGCTAGATTAGAGAACTTTTTGAGTTTCTTTGCATCTTTGGCATGCTGCTATTGCTCCACATTGCATGTGTTTGTAATAATCAGGAATTACATGAGTATAAAACTAATATAGCATTTTGCTTCTATGTACAATAACCATTAAAAGTACAGCATGAATGAGAGCAACATAAGGCATTTAAGAATAAGCTTTTCAATTATGCCAGGAGATGCAGAGCTTATTTTGTTGGGTCAGGAAGTGTGCAGTATTGGCATGTAGAGGTGGGGAGAAGTGGTTTTATTTTGGAATACAATGACAATATTTGTTTCGCTATGCCCAACATTGGCACAGTGCTTATCTCATAAGTAGAAGAGCAACCAGCCAATTCTCTAAACTTGATTTTCAAGTACAGCCTTCTGGATATATGCATTATTATTATTATTATTATTATTATTATTATTATTAGAAATATTATAGCAAAGAAACCAGGCAGTTCCACAAACAAATTACACTTCAAACAGCTGACTCTGTATATTATATGCAATTGAGCACAAACAATGTGCTTTGGATGGCATCAAGATTTACTCAGAGAATTTGTGGCACATTGGGTATCTTGAAGTCTTTTATCAAAGATTTAATTGAAGACTTGCTTTATTTGCTATCTCAAGGATAGCATTATCTGCCCAAATTTCATGTGCATTTTTAATCTTTTTACCAATAACAACATCTCTACCAACCAGGCTAAGTTCTCACACTTAATTTGCTAGATCACTATGGCTTAATAATATCTATTCTCAATGATCCAAGGATACTTTATTATTGATAATGTCTTCCCAGATATTTCTATTATCTTGCACTAAGCTTAACTGATAATACATGCCTAAATATTCTTCCCAGATATGATTTTTAATTTTTTTTTTGTTTTTAGATTTTGCCTAGACTACATCTACGTGGTGTGACAATGTAGTAAAAATAACTTTTGATTTGAAATTTCTGGTTATTTAAGGAAAAAAATGAACAAATATGTCAGGGAATATGTTTGTTTTCTTTTCATGTATCTAAATTGGATGCAAATTGCAGAACTAGCTGTGTTTGAGAGTTATAGAACTCTTTCAGTGTGATTTAAACAATGGAAGATTGTGTTATAAGCTCTTGAAAATGGTTCAGCCTCAGGCATGGAAGACTGGAATGAGGAAGTGAGACTCACTTGCCTTTAGACACATGGGCTTTTGCTTCCGTTACTTGGCTTCTGGTTTGTTTGTCCTCTTTTCTCCCCGCAGACTGGCTTCCTCAGACTCTTCTAATGCACAGCACCAAACAGGTTTCCTTCAGGACTACTTCTACTACCTTCTGCACATCTATATAAATCAGAAGTAGGTTTCCTTCTTTAACATACTTTGAGTCAGAAAACTGTCATAACCTATTGATTTTGTACAATATTCCCTCACTGTTGGGAAAATGTCAAAATGAACACACAGAGTCTAACAACTACACTGGCAATGATGTCCCCTGAGACTCTGTGCAGTACACAACCTGAACTACTGTATATAGCAAAAGTTCAAAGTGGAAAAGTTCTGGGCAAACCAAGCAAGTTGCTCCTCCTACTGTGAAGGCCGACTCTTCACAGCCAGCCATGTAGTTCTCAGCAGCAGCATGGTGAGAACACACCCACACAGGATATTCTGTACAGCATCCGTCTTGCCCTTTGAGGCTGGATGATCATAGCTAGTTAGTTATTTTGACATTGCAGAGACTCAACGCTGTCATAATTTTGTTCCATTTGACCTTACAAGCTCTCATAAAATATTATGTGGTTATTCCAAGTGATGGATCATAGTGCTATTTCTTTTCTGCTCAATTTCTATTCCAGGAGAAAAATTATTTTTCTATATTAACTTTGGAGAATTTTAGTCTTGACATTTTGCTTAGGTTAATGTTACCACTGTTTTTCTTTAGGAAGTTTTCAAAATGTTCTAGTTAGGAAGAAAACTTTCAAAGGAAAAATGTGCATTCGTGAACTGAATTTTGTATAAGTTGTTTTACTTTCCAAGGGGGGTGGCATCTAGGTATATAATAAAACCCTTTATTTCTTCAAATTAATGTTTCCATCCGTATGGAGACAAAAGACATAGGTGAGGGCTGGGTTCCTTTTTGTTGCCGGACAAAGGGAGACAAGAATTATGCTTGAATTAAACGCTACTTCCACAAACAAATAAATTTTGGTTTATAATTTCTATTTCACACAGAACAGGTCTGAAGAGAAAAAACAACTAAATTTCTTACTTCTCATTAAAATTGCCTTATATTTTTAATCTGTGACCCACTCTCAGACCTATCAATGGAAGCCTTATCAAAATTCTTAAACACTTAACTGAGGAATGTAACCTATTTGATACTAAAAATTAAATAGAGAAAACATATTTGATAGGTAACAGTCAACAGTGCACCTCAGTCACTACTTGGGGGATAAGGAAAGTCACAGAAGGACAGAAAGCACAGGATGAGAGACAGAAGCAAGCAAAAGGCAGATAAAAGTACCACCCCCTGACAGAAAGGAAGAAATGCTGAGGAATCAGTAAGAAGAACAGTAACAAGGAGAGTAAAGGTTGACTCAGAATGTTCTGCTGTTTTAATTGGTAGAAGATATTCAGAAAAATTGGTTGTGAAACAACCATAGATAGACTCAATTCCAAGCCCTCTGCCTACCAGCTGCATGCCCAACTTCTCTTCTCTGAGCTTCAGTGATTTTATGAATAAGATGAAAATAATAATATACACCCTGCAGGGTTTGTTGGAAATTGGACAGGTCATACTTAAAGCTCTTGGCATATATTAGATGCTCAATAAGAAGATTCACTTGTTACAATCTTACTTTAGTCTTTACTTTAGTGTTATCATGGTCTTGCAAATGCTTATTGTACGGTGGCCTGCTGTTTTTCAAGTTTAGTGTAGTTCAAGTAATTATTCATGGAAGCTAGATACTCTGCTAGATAATAGAGAAAAAAGATAAAATTCTTTTACTAACCTCAACTTCTCAAAATCCTTTTATACAAAGAGAACTGTGCAGACAGAGGTGTGTGCTGAGGTACAAGTGGTCAATTTAGCTACAGCAGCCCAGGGACAGGGTATATTCAAGCTCTGAGATGAACCTCAGAGAGTTTCTCACTCTCCCAATCAAGCACGTCACCTGCAGATTTTCTCATGATGTAAACTGTGAATGAGCAGTAGAGTGAGTAGGGAAGTTCAGGGTTTCTAAGTTGACAATGTTTGAAGATGATGTTAAGATGGCTGGTCTTCCAGCTACCCTTGGGTTGCAAGTAAAAAAGTGATTCTCATGCACACTGATGCATGACTTACCTAGCAAACATTTCCAAGAACCCAAGCTGAGTTCTAGGCTTGGAAATAGCTAAGGAGGAGCCCAGAGCTCTTTACTCTCTCCAGTGGTGTCTAATACATAGTCAGGCTTGACATTGCAGCCTTAAGCCTTAAGGAAGTAGCGGAATTCACCAACTGTACTTAGCAAAGGAGAATGCTTTGCAGGGAGGAAAAATGGCATAGGAGAAAAATATGGCTGTGGGAGTCAAAGGTGCGTGCATATTCAAGAGCAGGAATTATATAGTGTTCAGCTTGATGTTGTCCCTAGAGCAAAAGATGGGATGAATGGGTGGTAAGAAATGACCCTGGGTGGGTACATTCTATTATTATTTTATTAAAAAAGGACTTTGCAACTGTAACTCCTTGTCAATGTACAATTCAGTGGCATTAAGAACACTCAAAGTTACTGGGTAAGCAATACCATAATCTACTTCCAAATTTTTTTGTCACTAAAAACAGAAACTGTGTAACCAGTAAGCAAATTCACCATATCTCTCAGTAACCTTCATTTCACTTTCTTTATGCATGTCCTTATTCTAGATACTTCATATAAGTGAATACATATAATAGTCTTCTATAGCTGACTTATTTAACTTAGCATATGACTTTTTTAAGCTTCCAGTGCTGTAACATATATCAGAACTTTACTTTTTATGGACAAATAATATTCTATGGCATGGAGAAGACCCATATAGTTTGTCCATTTGCCTATTGCTAGACTAAGCTGGTGTCTACCAGTTGGAAATCATAAATAATGTGCAATGCACAACGATCCTCTCAAAATTATTACTGTTCCCTGGCTTGTAACTTAGGCCAACTGAATCAGACTATCTGAGGATAAAGTTCAGACATGAGTGTTCTTGCTTTAAATTTTTACTGTTTTTGTTTTTTGTTTTTATTGTACAGCCAGAAATGTAAACTGCTGATTTGCGTAAGGTTGAGTCCAAATTTCAGGTGTAATTTTTTTAAGGGTTGATTCTTTTCTGATTTAGTGTGCAGAACAACCACTGGGAGGAACTGTTGAGAGATCCAGACTCTTCCCTGCCCTAGTGACTCCAGGGGTGCTGGCTAGGGACAGGAAGGCTGAGGCAGGATTCTGAAACTCCACTTTGAAGAACACTGTCTTCAAGATTCCTTAGCTCAATGCAGAGAAACTGCACATTTTTCGTACATTCTAATAGTTATTCTGCCTCTGCATTTCTAATTGCAAGAAGCCCTTTGTCATACTGTAAACTTAGTGAAAGCACCAACGTGTCTGAGAAGTAATAAAGGCCAGGGCAAAATTGACTCTACAATGCTTGGTATAGTAGTTGTACGTTCAAAAGTGGAAGATTACAGAGATCTTTTTTTGTATTCTCATTTGAGTTCTTTCCTTCAGTGTCTTAGCATGAATATTTGAAGAGTTTTATCTCTCAGTGACATATTCCAGTGACTTTCAAAGAAAGAGGCATTAACATGATTAAGCATTATTGCCTTAGAGCCGGGCGTGGTGGCGCATGCCTGTAATCCCAGCACTCGGGAGGCTGAGGCAGGAGGATTAGTGCAAGTTCGAGACCAGCCTGGGCTACAAAAGTGAGTTCAGAGCCAGCCTGAACTGCATAGTGAGACCCTGTCTTGAAAAAGACAAAAAAAAAAAGTATTATTGCCTTAGTTTTTCTACCCCAACATTATATTTTCATCTATGTCCCAAATATATAGCATGCATTCATATCAAATTAAACCTAAATTAAGATGATTTTTATGAGATAATATTTTGGTCATAATTTAACTCTAAATATAAATATTATTAAAATTAAAATGCTTCTTTGTTAATGTGTTTTTTGTCTGTAGTAACTCAGGGCTATTGATCAGTTACTACACACCTGGATACCCACATAATAAGCATTTCCAGATCCTCTTGTTTTCAACCTTTTAAAGCCATTCAACCTTCTTTTGTGATACTGCATGCCAGGATTATTGGATCTGATATGTCAGACATGAAGAAAATTCTCTCCTCCCAACCATGGAAGAAATGTTCTTCACTTACATGTAAAATTATGAGTGATATAATTTTGCACTCCAACTTCGGTAATGTTAAGTCTTTCAATGAACATGCTCTGTTTTTCATTTTCTTAGATTCTTACGTTTGATAGACTTCCCTTTCATCAAAAAAATAGCACAGGATTTGGCCTAAATACTGTTGGAAGGGAAAAGAGGAGTTGGAAACTGTATTTTCCTTTCTTATTTTCGTTATCATCTAAGTTTAAATCCTGCATTTTGACAGCTTTTGGAAAAAGTGCTGCAAGACCTTGTTGTATGAAAACCTGACAAGTTTACAGGGAAGTGGACAGGCTCACCTCATGTAAGGACATGGTCTCTTCTGAAGGACTGCATGAATTAGATGTAGAAAGGTAGTTATCTGTCAACTTGGGATGTCTATTTAGTGATAGACTCTTTTTCCTTTGGCCCCCAAAATCAGGGTGCCACATATAATATTCCGCTTTGAGTGGTCCAATCTTAGTGTGAAAATCCACAATAGCTCTTTTATGGTCCTGGATAAGCTCAACATTAAAACATATAGATAAGTTATCCAGCTATATTTGAGGATTAATGTTATATTAATATTATCCCTTAGTTATTGTGGATTGATCAGTCCCAAATAAGTCCCAAACAAGTGGAGGGCCAAGACTAAGTTAGAGACAAATGGAATGATTTTGGGGCTACAGGAGCATTAAAAACCCTCTCATAGAATTTGAGATTCTCTGGGGTTTAAGACAAAGATCTCCTCCTTGTGGCCCCTATTTATGTAGTTATCAAAACAAGGGGTGGGGGAATACTAAAGAAAGGCTGAGTCATTGAAGGACTTCTCCAAGTAAGACATGATGTTAATTTAGGAAAACTAAGAAGAGAAATTTGTGAGCGATTGTCCTTGTGGACTGCTGGCTTCCAATCCACACCCCTGCCTCGCGCCATTTTTGGTCCTAGTCCAGATACTTTTATCCTCAGCTGGCTCCCTCCTCTGTTTAGAACTTTCCTCAGCACCATGGCCAAATACTCCTACGTAAAGTTCACTAAACTCATGCTCAAGGGAACAAAAGCCAAAAGTAAAAAGAAAAAGAAAAGAGAAAAAAAGAGGAGGATAAAGAAACTCAATTTGATATTGTTGGAATATGGTGGAGAGTAGCCATCTTCAGTGATATTTCACGAAGTATTGCCATTGAAATGGATAAAGGAACCTATATCCATGCACTTGACAATGGTCTTTTTACATTGGGATCACCACATAAAGAAATTAATGAAGATCCTTATCCTCCAGAACAGTTTACTGCTGTCAAATTGTCTGATTCCAGAATTGCCCTGAAATCTGGCTATGGAAAATGTCTTGGTTTCAATTCAGATGGACTTGTTTTTGGATGTTCAGATGCCATTGGACCAAGAGAACAATTGGAACTAGTGTTTCAAGATGGGAAAAAGGCCTTACTGGCCTCAGGTGGTTGTTTTATTAGATGCAATGAAGCAGGTGATATAGAAGCAAAAAATAAAACAGCAGAAGAGGAAATGATAAAGATTAGAGCCTGTGCTGAGAGGGAAACCAAGAAAAAAGATGACATCCCAGAAGAAGACAAAGGGAATATGAAACAGTGTGAAATCAACTATTTCAGAATTTCAGAGTTTCCCAGACCATAAACTTGAAATCAGTAAAGAAGACAGTAACATTCTTAAAAAGGCTTAGAAAAATGGATTTTTGTATGAGACACTTCTGGACAAGAGAGCCAAATTGAAAGCTGATAGATACTACAAATGGCCAGAATTTTTGTTTCTGCCTACTCTTTTTGCTTTTTCTGAATAATGTATTCAGTGATAGTACTTGGTATAATTCTTGGGCTGTTATGGAATTATTGCTTAATAAAAATGTAGTTTCAGCAAAATTTTTTTAAAAATTAGGAAAACTATATTATCAGGAAATAAGATTCCTACAGCTACAGTATTTATCTAGTTCATTGAGAATGAAGCCAGGTGTTCTTAGCTGTGGCCTTGAATTTTCCTTTCAGGACTGATGGCCTCATCCTCCATTTCAGGTCTCAGGGGGACTGGTGACTCAAAAAGGTTCACTTACTATGAGTCAGTTGTCCATCTCCACACAAGGGGCCTGCCTGGGCCTTGGGCAAACTCACAGGTAAATGTGGAAAGACAATTGGCTAATATGAAACCCTTCTCAGAGCCACTTCACAGTATTTTCCATCAGACTGAAACTAAACAAAGACCATGCCCTATGACTAGATTGGCTCTTATAAATGAATTCCTAGGGAAATCTTACTAAGGTAAAGATGGAACCTAATGTCATCTCTTAAAAAATAATAAATAACTTGTAGACGCTTAAACAAGACAGATCTAGTTGTCTTAAAGAATTTGGACAGTGCCAAGCCTGATTGGTTATATCCATGAATGTTGGGAACAATACTTAGTTCTGGATCCTGATGGACTCTCAGCACCTTGAGCTCATTTTTATTACTCAGAACTTGGTCTGCTCTCTGAGTGTGAGCAGGAGGGCTACCAGTCAACTCTTCCCTGGAGTTTAGCCAGCCTCCTTCACCCAGCCACAGCACCATTGTCCTCGCATCTGGTTTCAAATAGTAGCCTCCTACAAAAATTTTATGGCTTATAGCAAGAGATAAGGTATTTGTTTTCACCTTTCTCTAAGGGAAACTTCTTGCCTAAGCTATAACTGCTAAAATACTATTAAATTCTGTACTAATAAAACCAACAGAAACACGTCCACCCAGTGGGAGCCTCTAGCCAAAGCCTCGGTCAAGACCTGGCTCACTATTCCAGCAGGTCTCCAGCAGACTCTGACCTTTTGGAGGGCCCTACACATGCTGCAGCGTGCCTGGAAGGATTCATATCTCCATACTTCCAGATTATTACCACTCAGTGAGCATAATGGAGGATACAACCAAATAAATTATTAAAATCATATTAATAGAACAAAGAATAGTGTACATTTTTATCTTTACTGAAATATACAGTTCCTTGAGCAGCACCTAATGGTAATGATAAGGCATTTTTGTCTGGATGTCACTCTTATCTGATTCTCAGATACAAAAATTTTATTGACAATCTATAAATGTCCTAAAGTGGAAGCATGTGCTCACAAATCAACACACCTTTGTAAGGACCTTTTCATTCAGATCCTACAGGTTCTCTTTCCTTGGTGTCTTAGCTACTCTTCTCTCATTGACAAATAACCAATATTCAAAATGAAGGAAGAAAAGGTTTATTTAGCTCGCAGTTAGTGGAAGTTTCAGTCCATACTAGCCTGGCTCCAAAAAGCCTGGTTAATGGCAGCAAAAAGCAAAATGCAAAGGGAGTGGCAGCAGCTCAAGAGGCTAGCTAGCCTTTTTCCCCTCCTCGCATTGTAATGCAAGTTACCTACCCCAGGGCAGGTGCAGCACCCACACCCACAGTAGTCAGTCAAAAACTCCAGAAGCTGCCCCATAACTTCATGAGGCTTTGAGAGAACAACTAGACACAAACCTTAAAACCTGTAATTTCCTCTAGAATTTGATTATGATGTGTTGTAGTCTTCTTGACAGCTGGCAAGGAAGCTATGAGGGGGCATGTATCTTGATGGAGCTATCTTTGTTCAAAGAGGGGACATTGTATCTTGATGGACTTGATGGAGCCAGCTTTGCTCAAAGAGGGGATCTCAAGAGTTGCAGTTTCATAAAACAGAGCTTGTTATTTCCCCAGAAAGAATAACAGTCAAAGTTACAACAAAATGATGTCTGAGCATGGTGGTACATGCCTGTAATCCCAGCTACTCAGGAAGTTAAGGCAGGAGGATTGTGAGTTTTAGGGTAGCCTGAACAACTTAATGAGATCTTGTTTCAAAAAATTGTTTTTAATTTAAAGGGTTGGAATATAGCTCAGTGATAAGGCTTTGCATTCAAGCCCCCCTCTGGGACATATCTCTTAAGGTAACTTCCCATGTGCCTGATTTCACCCATCATACATTAAGTTTACTAGTCTGCTTCTATATGAGATGCTTCTCTAACACTATGGCCCACTTTGAATGACTTAAAGACGCTTTGATAAGTTTTAGGAAAATATGAACTCAGTGACAGAGTGATAAAAAGTCAAAGGTAAGAGATAGAACAGGAAACATAACAGAAATATAGTATGTCTCTTAAAACATCACCTTAAACTCTTTTCTAATATGATTTGTAAATTCATCTCTAGGGCTATTTATCATTTTCTCATCTCTGAGAATCACGCATAATAGCATAGAGCTAAAATGAAAGTTTTTGAAATTTATGAACTATCTAAGAGGTGGAAAAAGTAGTGTGGCTAGTAGCTGTACATAAGCCAAAGGGACACTTTACAATTATTCCTTCATTTTTCTGAGGAAAACAAGCACAGATATCAATGGTGTAAGCATTTGCAATGGTGGGATTCTGTCACTACCAATTGGTGGAGTGTGTTCTGTTAGCTTGTCAATGAACTTTTTGATAACCAGAGGCTATAGATGTGCCTATGCAATTGAAATCATTCAAATCAACCAGGGGCTTCCAAAACATGTCAATATTTATTATAATATATGGAGGAAGAGTTTTCAATGGTTTCCTTATATTTTATCAGAAAGTTTGGACAGTCAAAACAATACTAGAATTTGTTTTGCCTGGTTTAAATAGCTTGCCTACATTAAATGTGTCTGAAGTCACCATAATTAGCTGAACTTTGCTTAGTCTTGACATTATTTTAGCAATTAGTATGGCACTCAACTACAACTAGAAATATTAAGTAGTAAGGAGTAAAACATAGAAGACAGATAATTTAAATATAATTAAATCTCTTAGATATCTCCACTGGAAGAAGAAATGACATATGATTCTTCATAAAAGGCTATATTATGCTCTAAGAAAAATATGTATTAAATACATGTTAGGAGAATGCTATTTACATGGTATATTCTTATTGTTTGCTTGGGTTCTGATTTGTCAGAAAGTTTTCTGATGAATGAGTACCTTATCATGTCAAATGATTCCTGCCACTTTAAAATATTTTGGGGGCTGGTGGGATTGCTCAGTGGTCTAAGGCGCCTGCTTAGGAAAGCTTAGGCAGTCACAGGGGCTGAGGTTCAATCCCTGGCACCACATGCTGTGCCAGCCCTGCCCCAAGGGCAGGCTGAGCTGGCTATATATATATATATATATATATGACAGGCATAATGGTGTATGCCTATAATCCCAGAATTTGGAAGGCTGAGGCAGGATGATGGTCATGAGTTTGAAACCAGTCTAGGCTATATAAGTGAGTTCAAGGTCAGCCTCACTATATACTGAGATTCTGTCTTAAAAAAAAATGTTTGATTTATTTCTGAAGGAATTTTTAGTGTTAATTTTTTATTTAATTTTTAGTTTCTCAATTTTTATTTTTATTAGTACATATTTGTATCATATAACAAGCACATTTTTCATGAGGCATTGCTATGTGCACCTAACGTCTTAATTCTTTTTACATCTTCTTTCTGTCTTTCACCCTCCTTACTTCATCTCTTGTTTCCTTCCTCTTTGCAAATGATCAATCTCCCTCTTTCCTATTATCTTTTATTTTTCTCTTTAAATTACCTATACTTTGGGATTTTTCATATAAGAAAAACAATGCAGTATTTAAACTGGGTATGTTATTCATTCCATTTGACATTATGGTGTTGGGACACATCCATTTTCTTACAAATGACTCAAATGTATACTTGTCTGTGACAGAGTCGTACCCCATTGTGCATAAATGCCACATTTCTTTATTCATTTGTAATGGATATATGGGCCACTTCCAAGAGTGTTTTTACTTCAAACAAATTTTATCTTGACTATTCTATTGTTTTCTTTCCTTCCAAGATAATAAATATTATGTACATATATTATGGTGCTGCTATGAACATGGGAATGCAATGTATCATTAAATATGTGTCTTTGGATAAGATATCTAGAAGAGGAATAGGTGGGTTAATGGAATATCTATTTCTATTTTTTTGAAGACTTATTTCTGTAGTGGTTGTTTCATACTACTATACATTCCCACCAACAATGCAGCCTCTCAGCATTTGTTATTATTTGAGTTTTTGGTGATAGCCATTCTTTTCAAAGTAAGGTGGAATCTTGGTGTTATTTAATTTGTATTTCTTCAATGACCAGTGATACTGAAGATTTCTTCATATATTTATTAGTCTTTTTTACTTCTGAGAAGTGCCTGTGCATGTTTTTCACTGAGTATGTTGTTATGGAAAGTCTATTATTTTAGTTCTTTAATATTGTAGATATTAGCCCTTTATTTGAAGAATAACTGGTAAAATTTTTCCCATTCTGTAGGTTGTATCTTTATTTTGTTGGTTCTTTCCTTTGCTATATCCAAATGTTTGACTGGATATAATTCCATTAATTGATTTTTGATGGTATTCTTATACTATTGCAATTCTGTCCAGAAAATGCTTGCCTACACCCGTGTCTTCAAAAGTTTTACCTTCCTTTTTTTTTTTTTTTTTTTTTTTTTTTTTTTTTTTTTTTTTTTTTTTTTTTTTTTTTTTTTTTTTTTTTTTTTTTTTTTTTTTTTTTTTTTTTTTTTTTTTTTTTTTTTTTTTTTTTTTTTTTTTTTTTTTTTTTTCTCTAGCAGACTAAGTATCAGTATTTTAACACTTATGGGTTTGGTCCAGTTTGGTTTCAGTTCATTACATAGTGAGAGACATTGGATATGGATTCAATCTTCTGTAGGTATACAACCAGTTTTTCAGGCACCATTGGATGAAGAGTTACCTGTCTTTCAGGGTATGTTTTTGGCTTCTTTGTCAAGAAGCAGGGACTGGGGAGATAGCTTCATGGCACAAGTGCCTACCTGGCAAGTGCAAGGTCAAGAGTTTGAACCCTGGTCCCAGAAAAAGCAACAACAACAGCAAAAAACAATTCAATGTACTTAGGATTGTTTGTGCCTCCTCTATTCTGTTCCATTGACCCACATGCTTGTTTTTGTGCTAGTACCATACTATTTCATTACTATAGTATTATAATATAAGTTGAAATCTGGGGATGCTATCTTCTGCTTTAGTCTTCTTACCTAAGATTATCTTTGCTCTTTAGGCTTATTTATATTTTTAGGATGATTTTCATTTTTCTTGTAAGGAATTCTATTAGTATTTTGATTGGGATTGTATTAAATCTACATCAGCTTTGAGTATATAGCTATTTTGACAATTAGGTTCTTCCTATTCAGAAACAGAAGATACATTTAAATTTTCTAGTATCCTCTTTGATCTCTTCTCAGAGTACTACAGTCTCTTTAGTAGAGGATTTTCACTTCTTTGGTTAGGTTAATTTGTAAGTATTTAATTTTTCTTGATGTTATTGTTAATGCTATTGTTTTCCCTTTTTCTTTCTTTCTTTTTTTGTATTTAGTACAGGGTCTACAGGGTCTCACTACCCAGATTGAATCAGTGATTCTCCTGTTTTCAGCCTCCCAAGAGCTGGGATTATAGGTGCACACCACCACACAGTCTCAATCTCCATATCAGCATGCCCAGAGGCAGGGCTGCCACAGTATGCCTTGGATCTAACCCCAGTCCCTGCATTTGCCTGTTTTAATCCACTGAGCTGCCTGGCTGGCCCCTTATTTTCTTTCTTGGTGGCTTAATTATTCATGTACTGGAATTCTATTGATCTTTTTACACTGAATTTTGCATCCTTTTACCTTGCTGAATTTGTTTATTAGTTTTTGGAGTCTTGTGGTAGAATATTTTGTGTCTTGTATGTGAACGATCATATCAACTGCAAAGAACACTAGTTTGATATCTTCATTTTCTAAACTTATACAGTTCACTTCTTTCTCTTGCCTGATTTCTGTGGCTAATGTTTTGAGAACTATATGGAACAGCAGTGGTGTTAGTGGATATCCTTGTCTTGTTTCTGATTTTCATAGAAAAGTTTTCAGTTTCTCTCAATTTAATATGACGTTTTCAACAAGTTTGTCATAAATGGATTTTATCAAACAGAGATAAAATATATCTTATATCTATTTTCTTCAGGGTATTTTTATCATGAAGGATGCTGGATATTGTCAAAGGCTTTTTCTGTGTTTATTGAAATGATCATGTGATTTCGCCCTTGCTTCTATTTGTAAGATGAATTACATTTACTGATTTGTGTTGTTAAATACTTGTAATATTATCTCTGCTTCCACTAATGCTATAATGCTATATAGTCCATGAACTCCAAATAGTCTTCAGGATGTCATGCAATAAGACTTTTTCTAGCAATAAAAGGAATAACTTGAAACAAAAATTTTCAAATAAGTGTCACAGGATAAATGACAAGTAGAAAATCAAAGAATGAAAAAGCAGATACAATTTGCAGTCAAAAGCTTATTCATAATAGTAAGGAAACACCCAAATTTACCATGTGCTAGCCACTGTGTTAAGCACTTCATAAATTAACTCATTTGATCCTTACAACTACTCTCTCATTCTACAAATGAGAAAATTGAGGAACAGAGTGACTTAATGACTTGCCTGAGTTTATAACCTCATAAATGACAGTCTTCAATTCAAATTTAGGAGTTTGGCTCTAGAGTTAGGCTTTCAACTCTTATTTTCTATTGTGTGTTATGAACATTGGTAAAGATTCATATAAACAGATCAGTTAATAAACCTTTCAAATAGAAGAGTAGAGTTAGTACCTAAAGAAATAAATTCAATAAATGATGCCATGAAAATCCAAATCTTCATTATAATCAAAGAAAGAGAAATAAAAAGTATGCAAAACCTTTTTCAAATTAGCAGATGTGTATAGATGGGAAACCATTGATTTTGTAGAGGATACGGAAGGTCAGACACTTATCAGTGATAGTTGCGGTGATGAATGGACAAAGCTTTCTGGAGAACAATGAAAATAGATTATGAAAGATTTAGAATAGTCACTCATTTCCCTTTTATGTTGAAGTTCCAGTTTGAGAAAAATACTTCAAAGAAAATAACCTGAAGAAAGAAATAGCTGCTATCTTATGAAGATGTCAGTATCATTGGTTTATATAATAGTGGAAATTTGATAATTCACACTACAAAAGCAAAACAGCTAAACAAACTATACGGTGTGGTAACAACATGGAACATCAAATAAGTCTTAAAATAAAAAGTATATATGCTTTCTCTAATGCAGAAATGAGTGGGAAAATGAACCTGAAAATAAAATAGACCCCAAGAAAATACATGCACTGATCATAACCACAGAAAACATATGTGTCATTTATTTAAAGCCTAAAAGAAATGAACATAAGAATTGAATCTTTCTGAATGAGTATCTATTTCTTTATCAATCTTACGTTTCTTAAATTCTCTTTGGCTTGCCCTCTTGTGTATAACAACACAAAATAAAGAAATAAGGAAGCACATTTCAAAAATGGAGCCATTTTGTCTAAATGGAATTATGCTGCGTATCTTGGATATGATCTTATATGAAGCTATTTGAGAACTCTGTCAGATAGAAAACACTAGGATAAGGCACATGAGAAAGAAAAGAGGGGAACTGAATGCATATACGAGGTCAGGAAAAATAGGCTAAGCATTCGTCATACTTGGCTGAAACGCACATGTGAGAACAACCCCACCCATAGCCAGGCACAAATGGCCTGGCAAGTGAGAAAGTAAAATAATAGCAGCATATGCTAAGAATTTTGCTGTTTTTATGATATGCAGAGAGACATTTTCACTAATACATTCCTTCCTTCTATTCGACTGTGAACCCAGCCTGCCATTCGCTGTGATTTCTTTCAGACTTTTTCTGGGCAAATTTTCCACTCTCTTCTCACCCTGTGTAGTGATCTTCAGCATGCCGGCTGCATGTGTCTGTTTGATATTTCAAAAATATACTTGGTTCACGAGAGCCTCTGTTTCTACGTGACTTCCCCCACTTACTCATCACCACCAGCACTTAGCATTTATTGGATGTTCTGCAAATAGTCAGATTTGCTTCAGTTGGCGTCATTATGGATATTAAAAATAGAGTTTTGAAAAAAAACACGTAGAGTCCTCTGTGCTTCACATTTATCCAAAAAGCATAACACTAAATAATTTTTCAAATGCAACCCCATTTTCACCTTGCCAGCAATTTGGCAGTTCACAAAAGGTTACTGCTCTGAATTTGTTTTCTTTGCAATTGTGCAGTCCATTTGTTCTGTCTTAATGCTGAAAAATCTATGTAAGATCTTGACCTCCATATGCCGTATACCAGTAGATTTACCCATTTCCTGTAAATTTTCTCTTACACTTAAATGAGAAAAAGAATGCATTTCATGATTTTTTTTTTAAAATGGCATATGGTCTAAATGTTTAAGGTTCAAAATAAGAGGGTCTCAAACTAGGTAGGACTTAATTACCAGTTGTGCCTTGAGGGGCTCGTTTTTTGAGAACAAGAATATCTTTTCGCATTTCTAAGATATATTTAAGAAATCCCTACTTCTGACAGAAAAAGTGCAGCTAATCTCCCAGGATTCTTAGTTACCTTGCCCCAAAGGTAATCTACCTCTATTTTAATGACTACATAAAAGTGAGTCATTATAGAATCATAAACCAAAACCAAAAAAGTGAAAGTCAGCCTTGCATACAAAATAATGGAGAGGTAAGTATTTAGATGAAAAATAAACTTTATTTATTTCTGGCCATTTCCTGTGCTCAGGTACATCATTTTCTTGTGTTCGAGGGATGAAGCATCCCATGAAACCAATACAGTGCTGTGGCAAGTCCTCCAAACTCAAGAGATAGCTGCCTAATGAGAAGAAATAGAATTAACACTATTGAAGTAATTAGAAAACAATAAATACTAGATTATTTGGCTCCATAAGCATGTAGAGAAAGGAAGGACGTGCCAGGTAGGGAAGTAGAGATGCTTCCTACAGGACGCTGAGTGTGAGGAGAACACAGATCACAAGGTGGAAAGAAAAGAGCAAGGAGGGGTAAAAGCAAGTTGGGCTGGAAGGCACCATGGTGGCACACACCAGAGCCGTGCACAGTTAGAGCCCCCTCTCCCCAGGGAGAGTGAATAAAACAACATGGATGAGGATATCGTGGACGGAAGACCAGGGGAGGGAATGTGTCCGAAGAGGGAGGCCTGAGCTCCATGTGGTGGGCACTGGGGTATCACTGGGGTTCTCCAAAGGAAAGTTCACCCCAAACAGAAGAGTCCGGTATCAGCAGGCAGACAGAAGTACAGAAGCTGAAGCTAGTGAGCTGCTCCCCTCACTAATGAGGCCAGAAGGCCACAGCATGCTTTTTTTTTTTTTTTTTTTCTGAGAAAGAGAACAAAAGGACAATTGGAGAGTGCAGCGCAGAAAGAAAGAGAAAATTTCATGAACACATTCATTCATGTATTGGTGGTTACACAGAGCCAGGCATAGATGTAGGGAGTGGGTGGTACTGAAGACTACATTTCATCAGGATATATATATATATATATATATATATATATATATATATATGTATATGTATATGTA
>PVJA010001847.1:0-12635 GCA_004027025.1 Myocastor coypus
CAAAAAAAAAAAAAAAAAAAAAAAGACAAAATATATAGAAGAAATAAAACTGAAATATCTAGATTCTTAAGTTAATATTACTTAAATATGACATCAAAAGTATAATCCATTAAAATTATAATTTTATTTCATCAAAATTTTAAGAGTCCATTAAGAGAATGAAAAGCTGAAACATACAAAGGCAAAACATGTTTTTCATATTTGATGGAAATATTGTATTAACAATACATAAGTTACAACTCAAAGAGACAAATAACCATCTAAAATGAACAAATAACTTGAATATCCAAGGATGACTACAAATATTTAGAAAGCACATGAAGAATGCCTGGTGTCTTTAATAATTTCCTGAGCAATGCAAATTAAAACATCTTGAAATACTTTTATCCATTAATATTCCTATAATCAGACAAAAGACAGTGTTAGAGAGGGTGAACGGACATTAGAACATGCAGACACAGCTGGTGAGAATATAAGATGTTGTATAATTACCTTTGAAAACAATTTCAAAATTTCTCAAAAATTCAACTCACCAGATTACTCACTAATCGCATTCCTATGTATCTACCTATATGTAAAATATTATTGCAACACAAAACATGCACGTAAATATTAATTACAGTACTGTTTGTATAAAGCCAATGTTGCAACAATCCAAAATTTCTACTAAGTAATTAATGGATAAAGAAAATATGAATTATATAGATTCGAACACTATTTAATAATGAATTGCAAAAACACCATACTATTAAAAGTGCGAAAAGGGCTTGCATGTTATATAATTTTATATAAATAAGTAGATGCCTTGGGCTGGGATGAGAGTACAAATGGATTGCAACAGACTTCAGATTGATGTAAATGTTCAAAACTCCACAGTAGTGAGGTTACATGACTTTAAAGTACTAAAAGTAAATGGATCGTATATTCAACTGATTGTGATTCAAAGGGACCTCATAAATAACCATCATATAGAAAAGCAAGTGACCTAGAAAGTACAGAAGTAATGTGAAAAGTATACATTGAAGAATTTATATTGATCAGTTTCGAAATAATTTAAAGCTTGATTAATGAAGACCTGGTTCACAGTGCCTGCCTGGCAAACACGAGTCCCTAAATTTGATTCTTGATATCAATAAAAAAAAATGAAGACATTGTAATACTGGCATAAGGAGGAGCAAAGGACAGGCATAAGACCAGAAATCAGATTCAACTGAGTGAATTTATGGTATAAATGTATACTTCAATGAAGCAATTTTTAAAAAGGAATTGATTAAGGCAAATGAAAAAGTGTTCTCTGTGGTATTTCCTTATGCCTTTTAAATAAAGCTGTGCTGAGGCCTAAAAACAAGCAAGTCAAAATGCAATTGTTGGAAGCCAGTTTTCAGTGCATGATACAGTATTCTCATTGTGGCATAATAGAGAGATGGATTAAGAATTGGGCAACCTTGCCTTAAGACTGTCTTCTGTAGGTATTATGTCTCTGCCCAGCTTCTGATTAAGCATTGAATAGCAGTGATTTTGACATTGTAATCCTTGACAAGCGTCTGGAGAGCAGTTGCTTTCTGTGGCTGATTAGGTGGGGAGCCATAAGCTTTACAGTCCATTGAGCTAGAGTCAGGATTACTTTCTTTTTGAGGTAGTTAAGAAGCCTGAAAACTCTCACTGAGTAGAAAGCCACCCCTCCTTATTTCTTGACTTTCTGGTTTCTCAAGCAGAGTAAGTGACTAAATTCTAAAAAGAAAGACAACCACATGTAGCTGTGATCACCACACAAACTGCTACGGAACAGAGCACAGAAAGCAATTTTATAACATCTTTGTGTCTCTTCATGAACTACAACATCTTGTATTCCTTTAATAAGAATTATAAGAATAAATACTTGGAGATAGTTACCTGAGCCATTCATAAAGGTTTTAATCAAACTGGCTAGACAGACAAAAGTTTTAAAATGTGAGAAAACATGGATTTTCCCAATTGCAGATACTGAAAATATGACCCCAAAAGAAATGGAAGGAAATTCTTCAATTTTGCAGCTAGGGACACCTTTTGTGTATCATTTTCTACCTGTTGTTGATGTTCTCTGGGTCTTGAAATATTGAACCCTAGATTTAGGAACTTACATGTTTGAAGATAAATAAATTAGACTTAGTTCAATACTCTTGTTTCAGATACTGTTTTATGTGCCTTTCCCTTCCTACCTTAATCTGTTACCTATTTTTGACCTAAACAAAGTATTGGGGGGCATGTATGTTAGCTCAGTTGTTTAAGCGCCTGCTTGAGCAAGCTCAGTCAGGTGCAGTGAACTGCAGTTTGATCACCAGCTCCACAAGCTGTGCCAGTCCCGCCCTTAAGGCAGCTGGAGGTAGCCACAAAGAGAGAGAGAGAGAGAGAGAGAGAGAGAGAGAGAGAGAGACAGACAGACAGACAGACAGACAGACAGACAGACAGACAGACAGACAGAGACACAGAGACACAGAGACAGAAACAGAGAGACAGAGAGAGAGAATTGAAAGAGGGAGAGAAAGATAGCTCAGTGGAATAAAACCCTGTTTAGGCAAGCACAGACATCGAGAGGTTTGATTCCTAACACCACATGTGGCACCAACCCTGCCCTTGGGTGCTCTGAGCCAATCATAGAGACTGGCCATGCAGGTATATGCCTGTGATCTGAGTGCTGGGAAAATTGGTGCATGCCTGTAATGCCAGCTCTAGGGAAGCTGAACTGAGGAGGATCATTATGAGTCCGAGCTGTGTAGTGAAACCCTGTAACCAATACATTGAAAGAAAGAAAGAAAGAAAGAAAGAAAGGAAGAAAGAAAGAAAGAAAGAAAGAAAGAGAAGGAGCTATGAAAAAGAAGCTATTAAAATTTCTCTGTTCCCAAAAGGAATTTCTCTTTGTTCAGATTTTACTATTTATAGTGTATATCTTAATTCATGGTACATTTGAAAATACATAACTGTGACCTGGTCTAAAAATATCCTGAAATGGCTTGGCAGTCATGGTTTATGGTGTAATTCTGGCCAAATCTAACACTCACCCCATGCACAACCAGTCCGCAAAATGACAAAGAAATGGGATTGAGAAAACTTAGTCACAAGGAGAGGAATCTCTGAAGAGGGTCAATCCCATGTTCCTTAGGAATGTGCATTTTGCCAAGAAGCACAAGAAGGGCTTCAAGAAAATGAAAGCAAACAATGCCAAGGCTATTAGTGCATATGCTGAGGCTAATAAGGCCCTCATCAAACCCAAGAAGGGCAAGTCCAAGATCATTCTAAAGGGAGTAAACCTCAGGCTCGCTTGACTTGCTTATATTGCCCACTGCAGACCTGGGAAATGTGTACGTGCTCACACTGCCAAGGTTTTTAGGCCTTGCTATTCGAAGGCCCAGACTCCAGTCAAGGCCCAGGCTTCTGCTTCTGCTGCAGCCAAAGCCCCCAAAGGTGCCCAGGCCCCCTTGAAGGCTCCACAGAAAAAGCCTCTTCTCTGCTGATATGAAAACAGAAAGACTGGTGTGACCTGCTGGGGTGTCATCTGTGGGGCCTGGTGTCCTCCTGTGCTCTTTGCACAAATACACCTGAGGTAGGATATGTTAAAAATAAAATGAAATTAAACAAATAAAAATACATTGAAAGATTAGGAAGAATGATAAAATAAGATGTTATTAATACATAGAATTTTGCACTTTTACAAAAAAGGGGCAGTGATTCATAGCCATAAGTAAGAGAATATCTCGGCACAAAAGCTATTTGATCACATTTGCATCAACCCTGGCAATACAATTTGTATCACTGGCATAGCAAACAAAAATACAGCATTTGCTTTTGGGGGGAAAGGAAGGACTTTTGTTAATTCTTGTATGTTAGAGAAAATAACAAAAATAGATCGTATGCAAATATTGCTTTATCTGTGAATCACCACATAAATTAAATGTTATTGGAAAAGTCAAAATATGTTCAACTCAGTTGACAGGAAACTACAAACAACCAAGTCTGGAATATCTTTCTTTTTGTTCTACAACCTCACCCTTGCCGGGTAAGCACTGTTATAGCCCCATAACTGAAACACCTTTCATGTCAAATTATCTCCTAGTCCCTTAACTGTAATGCTTAGCTACATTTGCTTCGTTTTCGTCAACTCTGAAAAATTGTCAATTATGCTTACATCCTGGGATTTCCAAAAATATTAAATGACACAATATGCACAAGGGTTTTCAAAAAACTGATTCCCAAATAGCTACCTAGTATTTACATAATAACTCACTGGTAGTGATAAAAATAATTTAAGCAGAAATAGTGAAAGAAAATGAAATTTGAGACAGAAAACACTTTTCAATATTAATAATATTTAGGCATCTTTTTTAGATATGAGCAAAAAAACAAAATTCAACATGTCCCATGATCTGTTCAGTTTTGAGAGCATGTATTATTAGTTTTGATGCAACGTATTGGAAATCAGCTGAAAAGAACTAATTTTGGAGTATATTTATTTTCTACAGTGAACAAACATTGTAAAGAAGAAGATCCAAATTCTGGACTAACAAGGCCACAGTTGACTGAAAACTGTTCTTATGTTTTACTACCAAATACAGAAAATGCTAGAAATAACTGCCGGGAGCCATTAAATTCCATGGAAATGTGTGTTTCTTTTATAATTACTACTATACACTGTCAATTATTTATTTAGAGATTTATAAATATTCGACTTAGAGAAGCTCTATCTTTTTATAGAACACTGTTTCTTAAAATTGTATTTGTAAAATACAAAAACCCAAATGTAGCTTTACCTTCTAGGGCTTGCATTTCTTAGTAAATATGTTATAAAGATATTAGGCCTAGATTATGATAAAACAACTATGGTTTCATAGCATATCATGTGGGAATCCTATGAATCTAATGAAAGAGTTTAAACTTGAGACCAAATGTGCCTGGTTAAAGCCTAATTAAACAACTCCAGCCCTAAGGAAAGCTGCTTTGCCTGGCAGCTTGACTATACTAACAGATGAATTTGTTTTGCAAGCAAATGAGTAAATAAATCTGTTAAACATAATTAATTTGGTTTTTGCACACTGTTCCTTCACGCTCTTCTTTAATAAATAAATCTCATCTCACTTAAACACCAAAGATTGGTTGCATAAATATTGGTTATATTTCAGCTGCTGGCAATGAAGAGTTGAGCAAAACTGCTTCTACCTCGCGTGCCAGTGTACTTGGCACAGGGTTCTCTCCTGGTTGGCCATTGCGGTTCATTGTACTACCCCAGATCTCAGCTACTCAATTTGACTTATGCCTTCTATATATGTGATTTATTTACCTAGTTAAGTATGCACTCACCTAGTACTAAATTATATAAATGACAGCGAAAGAGCATTCTCTAGTCATGGAAAGTATCTTCTATTAGTATTACTAATTAACACATGAAGTTTTTAATCACTCAGCATATTTTAAAATAAAATAATTTTCATGAAAACATTGGTTCACTTATTATTATACATAACAAATATGTGGTACTGAGCAGGGAGCAAAAACATTATTTTAAGTGTTTTATTAACTTATATAGTCCTCAAAAGAAATCATATGAATTAAATAAGGTCCTCCTTTGACAATGAGGCAGTTGAGAGAATTGCACATGTAGGCATGTTATGCATGAATAGACAGAGCTAATGAATGGATTTCATCCTTGATTACCAGGTCTCAGTACAAAGCATCATGTCCCACTGTTTCCTCCAGGGCTGTCTTCCCACAGTCAGTTTCAGCACTGTATTTCTAAAGCTTTATTGTGCAAATACAGCTCCTTGTAAGTCTATTTACCTTGATGGACTAAAATTGGATGCCATTTTAGAAGGGATCTTTTTCTTTAGCACATAGAATGAAGACGATATGGATATATTTAATTATTCTCAAAGATCAGTCCAAAGGGCTGATGAGATAGGTTAATGGATGAAGTGCCTTGCTTAGGCAAGTGCGAAGAAAGGGGTCCAATCCCAGCACCACATGCTGTGCAGGCCCTGTCCTCAGGCAAGCTGAGTCAGCCACTGAGTCTGGATGTGGTGATGCACACCTATAATCCCAGGGCTGGGGAAGCTGAAAACAAGCTGATCACTATGAGTCCAAGCTATACCAAATACACAAAATGATATAATAAATACATAAGAGATCAGGCCAATAAGAAAGATTAGGTAGGCTGAACAGAGACACTGAACTCAGTCCAAGACTTAATGTGCATCTGTTTTCAGCTTGGTCCAAGGCTTCTTTTAAGGCTCATGGATTATGAATGTCCCCAGAGATACTCTATGATATGAGATTATGGATTTTCTTTTTACAATAGTTTGCTTCACTTGAGTAGATCTTGGCTGATGAGATTTAAATACTTGGAATGGAAGAGAATAAAAGACCATTGAAGTCTCCTGAGGAGAGAATAGACAGGAACAGGGCATGCCTACAGATAGTTACACTGTGAAAGGTGCTGAAAGAAATAGAATAGGACAGAGATACAGACAGAAAGACTCATTATCAGCTAGCTTGAATGAGCAGGTCAGAAAAGGGAAGGAAATATTTCTTTATGTATTTATTTTTTTATTATGGGGGCAGGGCTGGCACAACATGTGGTGTCAGGGGTTGAACCGCCATCTCTGCCGCTGTCTAAGCATTCCTAAGCAGGTGCTTTAGACCACTGAGCCATTCCTCCAGCCCCAAGAAAGGAAATATTTCTTAAAAATCATCCAGTATAGCCTGTAATCCCAGCTCTTGGGAGGCTGTAAACAGGCAGATCACTAGAAGTCCAATCTAGTAGTGAGATCCTTAACACCCTGTAGATCCTTTCCTAGAATACAAAATAAAGAGTAAATTCATTTAAAAAAAAAAAAAAAACAACCATAAATTTATCTAGTATATAAGGCAATTTTGACAGAAACATTACTGGAAAGTGAAA
The DNA here is from genome assembly GCA_004027025.1 of Myocastor coypus. NCBI lineage: Eukaryota > Metazoa > Chordata > Mammalia > Rodentia > Myocastoridae > Myocastor > Myocastor coypus. The sequence goes on from PVJA010001847.1 coordinate 6,929, forward strand.
TTTGAAACAAAGAAGATTTTTCAGCACTTTAGATATTTGGTCATCTGAAGTAATTTCAAATCATACAGCTTGATAACCATTACATACTGTCTCTTACTTTTCCATGTTTTTGATTATACATACAGGATTATTTCAAACATGCTGTAATCAAGAAGAAAATGCTGTTTTTTCAAGAAGAATTTAGGTGTCACATATAATTCTTTTGGCTTAATCAGCACTTGTTTCTGTATAAAAGTTTTTTTTTCCATCAATACCTTAATCCCATGCTATAACTGGTCCTAGTTGGTGGGGTAATCAATCTAAATTCGTGCCTTCTATTACTTTCTTACTGAACACTATTGCTTTCCTTTCGTCAAATAATTTATCACAACTTACATGCCAATTTATGTTTACTTGCTCATTATTACCTCCATTACATCAAAACCTTCACAAAGACTTGAATTTTATATCACTTTAGAGCAATGTATAATCAGTGTTAGCATAGCTTAAGATGGAAGGTGATTAAATAAATGATTCTCTCCTTTACTCAAAACAGATTCATGCAATGAATCTTAGAAATTCACAAATACAGGTGATATTATTCCCCTTTGTGTATTAAATAAGATCACTGGATAAGCTTCCTTGGATTTTATTATGAGATAGAAAATGTTGGAATATGTGCAACTAGGTTACCAGTGAATTGTCAAATTTAAACATTGCCCTTCCACAGAATTAAACTCTATTGACACTGCAACTGTTTGAAACTTTGGATGAAAAATGTTTATCAATGTAAAGATTATACTGTAACAGTGTAATGAGCAGAGACAGAAGCACTGTGCTGAATCAGAGATTTGCATTACAACAAACAGAAGTTTGTCCCATGGTTGGAGAGTTTCAAGAAAGAAAAAAAAAAAAAATACATTCTTGAGATGGAAAAAAATGTGTTCCTAAAAGTTGAAATATTTCAATCAAAGTAGACTGTGGCATACACTAATTTTTATCACAGATGAAAGACCCAAATAAAGCAAGCTTTTTTAAAAAAAAAATCCAAGTACAATAAAGGTCTGTGATCCAGAACATCTTCAATCACAGCCTCTTATTCCGCTCTGTCATCTAATTTCACCCTTCTCCACTCCAGTGCGTTTGACCTTCGAAGAACAATAATGCCAATGACTTTTACAGTTATTTGCCCCATTGTACTTCAGTAACTGAGTTCACCTGCAGACTGATTTGACATTGTATTAATAACTGTTTATGGTAGAGGGATATTAGCTGCACTAATAAGTCTCTGTAAATCTAATCAAGAAACTTCCAAGATGCTGCGTTGGTGATGAAGCATTCTAAACCACCTTGAATTTCCTATTATTTACATTTTATACTTTATCCTGGCACTTATGCTTAGAAATGAAAACTTGTACTTTACGGTATAAATTTATCTAAATTTAAAGAGTATGTATCTACATATGTGTTTCCACAGCTTAACATGAGCAAGAAGATAATTAGTATTTTTCTTTTAATAAATAGCAATGTTCCAGGAATTTTGTTGTATAGATTCTCAAAGGTCTTGTCTCATATTCTCTTAAAAATAGTCACACAAGCTATGATGCATTAGTTTATGCTCTGCAGCATATGTGTGTATCTGTAATCAGTGTCCCAAACAAAAAAATCAAAAGTAGAAAATCCCATTCTTTCCAATCTCAATCTTCATCTTACACCAAGTTCCAAGACTGTTCCATGTAGTGGAAGTGTAATTTCAACAAATACATGCGTGGCAAAGAAGCCTAGAGGTTTTACTAAACCAAAGTAATAATACAAAAATAATGCGATATATTTTGGTAGAGTTAGTTTCTCTTTCCTTGTGGATTATATTTGTTATTGTTTCCTTCTTAGTGTATGTTTGTGATAAATAATGAATATATGCATTGTGTGGAATTGGTCTGTACACATATCACATATTAATCATTTTTATGTTCCCTTTCCTTTCTTGTCTCCCTCTTTCCTATTTCGATAGCTCTTTTTTAATTATTATTTTTAATGTTTTTAGTGCAGGGTCCACAGGGTCTCACTATGTAGATTGGACTCGTAGTGATTTTCCTTTTTTTTTTTTTTCAGCCTCCCAAGCACTGGGATTATAGTCACATGCCACCACTCCCAGTCCCGGTCACCATCTCAGAGCGCCTGGAGGGCAGGGCCTGCATGGCACATGAATCCTGGTTCTTGCGCTCTGCCTAAGCAGTCCTTAATAAGTCCACTGAACTATCTGGCTGATCCTTCCATAGCTCTTTTCCTTTTTACTTTCTTTTTCTAAAAATGTACTTAGTACAGGGTGCACAGGGTCTCACTACACAAATCGGACTCCAGGTAATTCTCCATTTTCAGCCTCCCAAGCCCTGGGCTTATAAGTGCATGCCACCACAACCATTCTCAGTCACAAGCTTAGCATGTGGGGCACAGCACACCAGAGATTGAACCCCAGTCCCTACATCTGCCTAAGCAGGCAGCTGAATCTGCCGAGCTATCTGGCTGGCCCTCCATAGCTCTTTTCAACCTCCACAAAATCTACTTTCCTGTCTTCTGCTTTTATCTTGCTCTTTATTTATATTTTGCATTTCTTATATTAGAGAATCCATGTAATATTAAATCTCTTCAACATCTGTGTCTGAAATACTTTCCTTAACATTATGGTCTCAATATATATCCATTTTCTTACGAATGACGCAACTTTTACTGTTTTTATGGCAGAGTGGTGTTCCACAGTGCATAAAATATATCAAATGTTCTTTATCCCTTAATCTATTGAAAGACCATGTAGGCTAATCCCGCATTTACTTATTGTGAGGCATGTTTCTATAAACATGGGAATACATCCTTTTTTTTTTTTTTTTTGTACTGTAGGAAAGGGTCTACAGGGTATTTAGGGTCCTACTAACAGATCGGACTTGTAGTGATCCACCTGTGTACAGCCTCCAAAGAGCTAGGATTACAGACACATGCCACCATGCCCAATCTCAAATGCTGTTTTGCACCCCAGGGGTGGGACTCACATGGCTTGCTGGGGGATGGAAACCTCCACCCCTGTGCCTGTTTGCAGGCTCTTTAATCTGAGCTATCTGGCCAGCCCTATGCATCATTTTAAAATGATGTGTTTTAACTCTTTCAAGAAGATAGCCTTAGGACAGGTAACTGAGTCAAATGAAATTTCTACTTTTGGCTTTTTGAGGAATCTCCGTAATGATTTTCATAGTGGATGCACTAACTCGTATTCCTGACAATGATGCGGAAAATGTTATTTTCCCACTGAACTAAGATTTTTAAATGCATTCACTTATGTTGCGTAACTCATTCTAATACTCATGTAGGCTTTGATCTTATACTTAACAAAAGGATATGCCCAGTCAGGCTGATCAAGGAAAATATTTTTGTGAATTACACTGGCGAGTCTAGAAGGTGACAGGATTCAGAACACCAGACTGAGTGTCATGGTCATGTGTCAGGGTCAAAACTGAAGCCACTCTTGTGACAGTGTACAAACTACAAGTGCTGAGTGGGCCAGGACTTGGAAGAAGGACAGCAGTCTGGACCTTATTCATGCATCCCTATGCCTGCCCACTGCCCAGACATAAAGTAACCCACAGTCAGCCAGCCCTCGGCACATGTTGGCCTAGATGATATGCAAGCAAATCTTCTCTACTTTCTACTATCTTTCAGGGAACTGTATTGTTATATTTCAAGCATAGTTGGAATTTTGTTATGTCTTTCCTCTCCAAAAACATCAGATACCTGCTGTGTCAGTTGCTTTCTTTCACATCAGCAAATCATGTATCAAACTCTCTCCCTTCACCCTATTTTATGCACATTTTCCCTTAATAGAACCATGTTTCCAATCACCTCTATCCTAACGGTACATCTTTCTGTGCTTATTCAAGTAGCATGTTCATCATGACACAAAGTAGAAACCAGACTCATTTCCTATGTTCTTTGTCCAACTTCAAGTTTTCCCAAGTAATTTTTAATTTAATCATTATCTTACAATTTTAATATAATGCATTTAGTAACCTTTACTTCAAACCTATGTATTACTCATCTAAATAAAATTAAGATTTCTCAGGTCTGGGAAATTGATAACAACCAAAAGCTAAATTTAACATATAATTAAACATTTTGAGAAAAACAGTACAGGCTACTAGAATAGCGACAGAGTTTGGGGTATAAGAAGCTCAGCTAAAATAGTCATGGAAATCTTATTATCTGTTTTTAATGAAGAAAATACATGTAAAATATACTTTATAAATTATTAGCCAACAAGGCAGTAATTCAGAAATAGTGATGAATCATACAAGGTGTTATCAACTTTAGAAGACATTACTTGAGACAGAGAGACATCATAGAGAATTCATTCAAGTACTTTGGATAATTACTGTTTTATCAAATGCTGAATGATATTCAAGTATTTCAAACCAATATGTACAGATTTCTGCGAAAAACATACACAAAGTATCTTTGAAAGTGTGATTTCAGCTAATTAAAAATTATGTAATTCAGGGCCAGCGAGATGGCTCAGTGATCTAAAGCGCCTGCGGAGGAAACTTAAGGCCAGTCCTGCGACCGCTCCTCAATCCCTGGCACCACATACTAAGCATCCCCACCCCAGGGCGGGCTGAGCCAGCCATAAGACAAACAAATAAATGAGGTTTAAGAGAAATAAATTTTAAAAAATCTTCAAAAAAGTTATACAATTCCTTTTAAATATCTAACTTATATTGTTGAGAAGAAACTAGCAAATATAATTATTTGACTACATTCTCTGTTTGTATTGTTTAAAAGAAAAGCCTTGGGAAAGTAAATATCTAGATTCCCAAACTTTCAAGCTTACATAAAATATGCTACACAGTTGATGATTCTAATTCTTCTGGAAATTTCATTTGCATGAAACAAGTATGTTTTATGAGAAAAATGTTATCTATTTGGCACTAATGTCTTCTCACAGACATATGCATGTATGTAACTCAGGTATTTCCTGTAATAAACATTCTCCCTAGAAATAAAAGAAGTACATTCCACCAAATATAGTGATTAGGTTTGATGTTTCATATATTTTTTTTCTGTTTCTAATTCATAGAGCTTTAATTTCTTTTATACATTATGGCCCACCTCCATCTACAGTTAATTGGTTGTTACTACATTTTTAAAGTTTAGGATTGTAGAGAAAAGCTTGGAAAATTTTTTCTCGTTTGTATCTTTAGGTTCTCTTGCAAAGTGACATAATTATATGCCATTGAGTCACACAAAAATTTGAGATGGTCTACTTTCATGAACCCTGTCTTTCCTTAATAAATAGACAAAACCACAGCATACACAAGGCTAGATAGATAGATAGATATATCTGTATGATAAAGCAATAATATTTTAACATGAGAGTAATTGATGAGTTGTCAATATTTTAATTCTTCATATCAATTTTTGAAATACTAATTTTGCCGGGCGTGGTGGCGCACGCCTGTAATCCCAGCACTCGGGAGGCTGAGGCAGGAGGATCTGTGTGAGTTCGAGACCAGCCTGGGCTACAAAAATGAGCTCAAGGCCAGCCTCAACTGCATAGCGAGACCCTGTCTCAAAAAGACAAAAAAAAAAAAAAAAAAAAAAAAAAAAGAAATACTAATTTTAATTCTCAGGCAACTCATTCCTATGTAGTACTTGTAGCTTGTGTTTAAAGCAAAATGATCACATT
>PVJA010001847.1:12735-35235 GCA_004027025.1 Myocastor coypus
CGGGGATCGAACAGTGGTCCCTGCCGCCACCCGCAGGCGCTTTAGACCACTGAGCCATCCTGCCGGGCCCTCCACTCTAATTTCTATTAAATCATCTTTCTACTCTATAAAACATAAGCAGAATGCTGTGGCTCATCCTCCAGCTAACATATTGCATGGGGACTTACTAACTTTGGATAATAACACATGGTCATGAGGACACAAGACAATCCAAGCACCACAGGAGCAGCCACATAAATTGCTCCTTGATTTATTGTGTCGTTGGCAGGCAGTGCTCCAAGCTTCCATGCATATATGGGCAATTGGGGCATCGGTGATGAAGTGCTGTTGACAGAAGTATGGCCCGTGGTAACATGATTGCTATAATAAGGAACACACTAAGTCAGACAGCTGTATCAGTGGTTATTCTCTGCTTTGATATTTGCAAATGTCAATGCATCATCACAAACTGTCAGAGAAAAAATTTAAAAGATGCAGGAAGTGGAAAGAATGCTTCCATGTTTAGTTTTTTATGCAAGATATTGTTTAAGATTTGCTAAATATGGGTGTGTTCTTTAAACACCAGTTCTTTAAAAAAAAACAAGGATTTCACCAAATGCTGAACGCCAACTTACTCAGCCTTATTTTAATGACAGTATTATTTTGTCTCGTGAGATATTATAACTTAGCTATGCTAGATCCATACTATAATTTTGCTACTAATACATAAGTTTGAATCAAAGTAATATTATTTCATATAAAGAACTCATATTTCTAATACTGGAAATAACAACAGAGAAAGCATAAAAGTATTAACCTGGAACTGAGATCAACTATTTTATAACTGAAGACTTAAAAACTAGGGAAGGGTTAAGTTATTCCATCCATTACACTTCTGGAGAGGAAAACAGCATATCATAAAGCAATAACGAAGTCTATTTCCTCGGGTTGTTTCGTTTCTCTAGTCTGAGCTGCATATTATCAAATACTGATGTGTAAGGCATTAGTGATTTGTATAGTGTTAACTCTGTGCTAAATAAATGTCATACAGACTTTAATAGAATCAATATATTTCATTAATCTTGTAATTCATGAATTAGTCCATATGACAAAATATAAATTCTGAAAGTGAAATAACAATGACACAAGAGCAACAAATTATATACCAATTCATAGGGAAATTACCTCGTTCATTTATATATATAATCTATGAATGCATTTACATGTTGATTATATTGTGTGATACCTAAAATATGAAATGTATTTTTCCTAGATATTTAGAAATATTACTAATCAGATATACTATTTTTTTACAAAGAAGGAAGGAAAATGCTACATGATTAACAATTTGGGTTGGGCAGTTTAATGAAGTGGCCAAACTAAGCCTAAAATTATTGATGTACTTTGTTGCATATGAAAATACAGAGAAATCATTATATATTATTATATTCCATGACAAGAACTATGATTATGTTATAAGTTCAATCAAGTTTCCTTGTTCTTCCAATAATGATAATTTTAATATGTTCATATCAAAAGCCCAGTGAACTGTGGTATGACATTCAATAAACAGAATAAAGCCAAATGCAAAGCCTATGACTTAGAAAATACAAAACATATTTACGATTTAAATTTTCAGCTGTATTGTATTTAAATAAAATGACAATTTGAAGAAATGGAATAAAAATTTATATATACAGCATATTTCCTTTTTTGTAGCCTTGCACAGTAACTTACCCAACAGCATTGCACTTGCTGCTAATGAAAAGAGAGCAGGCTGTACAAATCTTCTTAAATCTCCTGTGGCAAGAAAACTATTACAGAAATGAATAGAAGGAAGTCTCTGGAGCTTTTCTCTTGCCTTCTTGTTTTACCAAAGGCTGTTAGGATCACACTGAGAACTGTCAAAGCTGAATAAACCACTAGCAATTGGGTTTATACCCTACGGGCAGTCAAGCTTTCATAGGGGATGATTCGACTTTGTCCAAGCACCGATATATTAGAAACAATGTGAAACTTCCAGAGACTGGAGCCTGGCTTATCACTGTAGACAAAGAGGCACTTTGCTGCTGGTGGTTTGTAAGGAAAGGTTTGTCAGAGAAAGTCAATTCGAGTAGCCCTGAATTACATCAACCCTGTGCATCTCAGTACGGTTAATCTGAAGCTTTGCTCATTATATTTCCGAAACAGTTCAGTTGCAGTGTAGGACAACTGACTTTATAGAATCATTTACAAATATGATATTTCTTTTTAAAAAGTTTGTATTAGCACATGGCTGCCATACATAATGTTGGCGCACCTTGTGAGGAATTAGTATACGGACATAATATATCTTATACTCCTTAACTTTCATCTTTAAAAAGGAATATTTATTAAGATCTATGAAGTCAAGTAGGAGGAATGCCTCTCAATAAAGCCCTAGGAAATTATTTGAAACTGAAATTTGGATTATTTTGTATCTTCTAAACACATCTACATTTTATACAGAAATGAGCAAACTCACTTGTAGCCACATAATAAAAATGAACACTTGTAAAAGAGATATTTATGAGATCGAGACCTTCATTTCATCTTATCTATTGGTATAGATGAATATGTCACAGCAAACACTGGAAATTTTACTTATCTAGGCACATATTACAGATACACAATAAATACAAATAATTTGAAGTTATTCTTTATTTTCAGCTTATGCACAGTAAAACTCAGGAAAAAATGTAACATTATATTAGCATTTGTGAAATACTAAATGCATAACTGTGCATGCATGCTGACTGCATGAATATGCATATATTGCCTGCATAGAAGGAAAGATGAGAGATTTTTCTGTGATGCAAGCACTGACTGACTCGGACTATATATTTGAATCTATCTATCTATCTATCTATCTATCTGTTTATCTATTCTAATTAATATTAGTTCATTGAAAGGAACAGTTAGTGTTTAAATTGATCAATTTTGCAAGTATAATCTTATAATCTGAGTAACTACTTGGAAGTTAACAATATGCAATACAATAACCATTATTAATTATCTATCATGTTGTTTGGAAATTCTGCATCATTTTTTTTTATTTTTCTTTAAAATAAAACAATAAAGTTTCTGAATATATTTTTCCTCTATTATCTGGGCCACACAATAGCTTTTATGGCAATTATAGATATTTTTATGTGTGATATGTGACAAATTAAGTGTAGTTTCATGCTAATTTTATATGTTCCACATAGAATATATTGTGTTTTCCTATTTAGTAGATATATGAACTTCATCAAGTCATATAACATTTAATTTCAAATTCTATAAAATAGAAATAATAATTGTTGATAAGAAAGCTATCAAGGTTAAATAACTTTGCTCATGTCAATGTATATGAAAGGAAGTAGCTTAAATAGATGATATTTGTACTGAACTCACTAAACTCAGAATTTTATACTATGGACACATTTATCATCATAAATACAATTTGTGCTAGTATTGGAACATGTATTTGCTGAATGATCCCATGTATTAGAATATACATTTATAAATAATCCGATGCTTAATCAATGAACCATCTTAATCATATACTAAACTAAATACCTTTTCTTATTTTAAGGTATGTCATGAGATTACTAAACTATATGAAATTATCTTTGGAGTAAAGGAACTTAAATCTCTTCCATGGAGAACTCAGTTGATGACCTATGTGTTTATTCTAGAAACATGAGCAGCTACGCTTCATTTCTCTTTAAGGAATTCACAGTAATTGCTCAATTTCAAAGCTCTAAAAATTAAGAAATCAGTGCATTAGTAATATGAACTTAAACTGAACTCAGTAATCATCTCTTAATTTTACTTAATGCTGTGTGTATATTCACATGGAAAATTAGCTGATTTAGCTGACCCCGTCCAGTCATGGATCAATGCACCAAATATATTTATGTATTTCTCCAGAGTTGTACATCAGTGAACCACAAAATTAGGATCTCTTCTTTCAGGGAGGCATCCATTTCTTGATTTTCCGACATTTTTCTTTTAACTATTTCCATGCTTTCTTTAAAATGAAGCAATTGGGGCCCGGCTGGATGGCTCAGTAGTCTAACGCGCCTGCTTAGGAAAGCTTAAGTGGCTGCAGGGGCTGCGGTTTGATCCCTGACACTACATGCTGTGCCAGCCCTGCCCTCAGGGCAGGCTGAGCCGGCCATAAAATAAATAAGTAAACAAGCAAACAAAAGTTCTGAAACAAGAAAATAAAATAAAATAAATTCAAATAAAATAAAATAAAATGAAGCAATTAAGTGTAGTGAATAATAATGTTTTATAGTAAATATACAAAATGCCTGTATAATAATTTAGTATTTTGCCTTGTGCATAAGCAATACCCATAGCTCTATCTGCCTACACAGAGTCACCTACTACCTTTTAGGTATCCCAGTATTCATATTGAATTTATTATACCCCAAAGATGAAAAGAAATTGAACAGCTCTTACAAATTCTTCTTGATTTTCTCTTATGTACGTCTTAAAAATAGAATTTCTTATAATGTTATTTGGTTTTTCTTACTACTATGTTAAAAATTCCTTTGAAATTCATAATTTGTGAAGAGCCATCTGTCTAGCATTTTTAAGAAGCGATATAGCATTGCCATGGATCTATCTACCACACTACTTCAAACTTAGTTGCCTAGTTTGGATATGTGGGTTAATAGCAATTTAGTTCTTGCAAAATATTCATTTAAAAATACATGAGAAGCACTTTGAAAATTCATTTGTTAACGTAAATATCGCACATGAAATTGTGGAACCAAACATGAAGTGAATATTTTAAACGGTCTTTATCAGTGTTCTTATACTCTGTATCCCACCTATTTGCAAGATTGTGTGAGTTTTTTATTTAAAACCTCAAATCAGCCCCAGAATACTTTCTTGAGCAAAGAGAGGTGGGACTTACTTTAGCCAATGGCTGTTCTCATAGCGTTTTCCTCCATAATTCTGCTATCAATCATTGAATAGTATAAACACTGGGGAGCCCCTCATTTTCTGAGTTTACAATCCTGACATCACCCCTCAGTACATTTCAGTGATACTTTTTCACTGACCTGTGTTCTCCACTAGATGCTCTACCAACAAGATCTGTGATTCTTCATTTTATACTGTAACAGTCAACTTCCTCGACACTGATATCCCATGAACTTAAGAAAGAGGCATTGTGGGAAGACAATAGTGGACAATAAAGACATGATATATAATATTTAAATTATTTTTAGTTTTATCTTATTTCAAAATAATTTAAAAGTGAAGCAAAATAGACAGCTGCGATTTTTAAGATTAAATGAGTTACTCTAGATTCAACGACTGTTGTAGGAGAGTTCTGAAATTCCTATAACCCCGCTTTTCTCATCTTTAAAATGAAGGTATTTACAGTGATTAAATAAAAATAAATTAACGTCCTCACTCAGCATCTCATACCAAATATGCAAAATATTGATTACTAAGATTTAAAATGTAATTACATATGAAATCAAAGTTTCATTATAAAACTCTATTAAAACATCTGCTCTTAGCTTTTATGTTGTTTTCAAAAGAACATTAATAGTAAATACATCCTCTCCCTTGGGTATGTGCAGGTGAATTGCAGCAAAAGAAATTAGAGGTTCCAAGAGAATTGTGAGTTACATAAAAATGTTGATGTTGAATAAATCCTTTTGGAAGACGTGCAGAAAGTCTTTCATGGCGGCTGACCCACTTCATTGTCTTCTCCCCTCAGTGAACACAAGCAGCAATCTTTAAGGCTGCACGTGACTGGTGTCTTTGTTTCCCTGCTACAAGTTCTTTATTGGTATACAATGATCAAATCGAGTATTCTACAATGTTTTCTTCTGTCCAGATTGTTCTCAAGTGTCTTATTATCTTTTGTCTCTAATGCAATGTAATAAAGCTTTTGTTAAGATCATGCGAGGAAATGAAGAGATCAAGCAAAAATCTACAAGTAATGTCTCAGAATAAACATTTTTGTTCCTCTCAAAAGTCACAGTGACCTCGATACATAGCTATTTAGTTTCTGAGTAGCAGTAAGGTATTTATAGAAAAGTGAATTTGACAGACCCCGTGAGCAAGGTGCATTCTGATTTTCCATCACATCGCCATCCCTTGACTATAACCCTATTTAATATCACATATTTAAAACTTCCTGAATGAATACACTTATAGTAGATTAAGTTACTTCCAAGTAATTCAAAAGTTTTACCACATGATGAAAACATAGCACACTCAACAACTTAGGTTTTGTAGTGGATAGTTTGAAAATGCCATGCTTCTCAGAAAATAAGACCAAATCACATTTTTTGACTCAATACTACATTTCTGGACATCCATGGAATAAATAGCTCTTATGCTCTTTCATTTACATAGTCATTCATTTTTATAACATTCATGTACTAAAATAAATATGAGGACTTAGAGAGCACTATATCTAAACTTGCACAAGATTTCCCCTATCATGTTTGGATAAGAAAAAAAAAGGAATTCTCAATTTTCAGTTAGAGGTACACACAAACAAATGCACACACACACACACACACATACACACACACACACACACAATGCACATAGGTACATGTAGTCTTCATCAGAGAATTGTTTAAAATTAGATAATTTCCAAGCTGTTTTGCTGAGTCATAAAAATAAGGAGACAGCATGCTCTGAAATGATTTTTAATTGAATTCCTTAAATAGAAAAGCAAATTATTTAATTTGAAGAAAGAAAATGTCTTCCACTCTTATTAAGAGGATATAAGGGGTTGGGGAGATAGCTCAGTGGACTAAAGCACCTGCTTAGGCAAACTTAGGCGAGCATGGGGACTGCAGTGCATTCCCAGGACAACATACCATGCCAGTCCTGCCCACAGGGCAGGCTGAGCCGGCCACAGTCCAGGCATAGTGGCTCATGCCTGCAATCTCAGTGCTTTGGAGACTGAAAACAGGAGGATCACCATGAATCCAAGCTGCATAGTGAGACCGTGTAACAACCAAATATGTTTTAAAAAGAAGATACTAAAGCTATGAGAATGTCATTGTCATCCACTAGTATAGTTTTGGTCACAGATTCATCAAACTTGTATCTCTGTTACCAATTCTTTGTTGTGTCTACAAACTTACAAAAACACTAATAGCAACTTCAAATGATGATATTCAGTTTTAATGCCTTTTTATTGGGTAAGCTTTGTCCCACAGCAAATTAGTTTACCTCTAGGTAGTTTATATGTGTGTTTATATTCATGTACGTCTTCAAATAATCAATAGTCAATGATCTGCTAAAAATTGCAGGGTTTAATTCTCTCTCCAGGGGTCAAATTCAGGATCTTGCACTTGCCAGGCATGCACTTGTGCCCCTGAACTATCTCCCCAGCTCCTATATTCTCATTTTGAGAGTTATTTCCTAGGTACCCGGGCATCTAAGAGACCTTAAAATAGTTGAAAGAACTTTTGAACTCAAACGTTTTCAATTTTCACAGTTTGTGGAAGTTTTATTGTCTTACTAGATTTTTACTCTGTGCATGAGTTGAAATAAATACATGAGTCCTGTTTCTTGAGGAGTTAAATTCTAGCAACTTAATAAATAGCCCTCTAAAATATACACCTTAGTTGCTACATGATTAAATAATTGCAGCATATTAATTGAAGGTAAAATATTATTTGCATTTCATTCTTTAACTATCACAATTTCTTATGAATGAGACACATATGCCTTTTGGATCAGACTGAATTTCTTGAACTTAGAATAAAAATGGTTAACTTTGTCTTTATTTCTGATCCTTATTGAGATTTTTGCTCTATGGTTATTTGAGGTAGGGTCTCCAAATATAATTCTGGCTGCTCCTGAACTCGCTATGTCCTCCACAGTGGTCTCGTATTCATTCTCAGGTGCTGGAATTGCAGGCACATGCCACCCTACCTGGCCCACTGACTTTCATAATGTGCTTCATCACAGTAACTTTTAAAGCAAGATTTTGAGGGCCAGCCAAATAGCACCTAGAAGTAGCACAGCGGCTAGGGCTTTGATGCCCGAGCCTGCACCAAGGTATGCGGGGATGGCAGTTGAGACTGGGTAGTGCAGGCCTGTAATCTCAGCCTTGGGGGGCTATAAACAGGTGAATCACTATGAGTCCTGTCCTGTAGTGAGACCCTGAACACCCTGTAGATCCTTCCCAAAAATGCAATCAATCAATCAAACAGACAAATGAAAATAAAACTAAGATTTTGAAAAATATGATAACATAAAAAGGATGAGAACACGATTGATCTATGCTGAAAATGTGAACATCACCAAGCAGGTGATCTGAACTTGTGAAATATTTGCAATGTTCAAATTCAAATTCAGCATTCTCTCAAATACTCTGCATAACCTCCCAGGGCACTGGGAAGTTAAGACCTCAAATCATAATAGGTAATTCTGTCACCAGTAGAAATTTTTGGGTCCTGCTATAGTATGGCATTCTCTTTCCTCCAACTAAGAAAAATAACTAGAAGAAAACTCATCTTCCCCTAGTAACACATGGCACAAGGACAGATGTTTGGATCGCACTACTGGGGAGTGAGCTTCCCATTAGATGCCATGACACATATATCCAGCAGTGTCCTGAGAGGGGGCAACAGAACATTAAGAAGAAACTAGAAACATAACAAAAGGAAAACTGGGATCCATAGGACCTTACCTATCTGATGGAGAGGCAGTGACAACCCAGCATGGTCTGTGACTTTATTTACAACACGAAAAAAGGGAGAAACATACAATGGGACTAAAGTACTGGGTCTTAGTGTTTTGTTGCAAACACTGAGAGCAGAACATCCTCAGATCTGTCTGTGGTGTAGTTACTACGAAGAACACCAAAGCCCACACCTGCTGGACAGGCCTTGCCTGAGCAGGACTGCCCAAGCAGCTCTCCTTGAAATAAGAATGACTGGCTCCATTTTGGCTGAGCCTGACCCCATTGCCTTGTATTCCTATGTATAGAGCTTGTCAGGACTCTGCACTATCCTTTCAATTGACCTTAATCAGTGTTTATTGGTCTAGCCAAGGCACTGGCAGTAATGTCCGAAGATGGTACGTATGTTTCCCTGATAACCCACACCTGATGCTCTCCAATATGAGCTGGGTGGAGACAGGATTAAGAGCCAGTGCTCCACACTATCAGCTGGGCTCAAGCCTCAAGATAGAGGCTATGGCTTCCTAGGGCTTGAAAGATTACAAATCACAGCTGAAGCACCAGACCCCCAAATATTAGGTACTATCTCTATAGCATAATACCAATTATGTCCTCTGCATATCCTCTCTGAATATGGTGGAGTTAAATGCAGACCACCTACCTACCCCAGTTCACAGTGCTCACCTTCAGCCCACAATTCCCTTTCTCAAACCATTCCTCTTTCTCCACTGAATAAAACCTGAGTGCAGCCCTGAGTTGCTCTTTTTGTTCCAGAAGTGGTAGATTGGGATTAACTTGGTCGCATTCCAATAACATGTTTTTAGGATTGTAAGTTTAGACTTCTTGGGCTGAGACGAGAACCAGGAAGGGACTCCAGCTGGTCTCTGGTGCTCCATGTTCTGGAGTTGACCTTGCTCTAGCCCTTAATGTGTGGCTGATATCTTGCTTTGCTGCTCCCCACATGCACTCTGGTTTCAAATTGACACAAAGAGGACAGTGACATAGATGTTGGCTAAGGTTCATACTTTCTTGTGGGGTAAAGAACAGGGCATGAAATGGAAAGCAAATGGTGTACAGAAATGCAGAAAACTCTACACCAAGAATAGGGCTGAGGTTGGTTTTCTGCCATTTGTAATCTAGCCAATCAGTCTAACTTAAACAGGTGATTTCTTGGGTCATCATTGCTGTCCAGGAAGTCTTTGCTTTAGCCACCGGGTTCAGAATTATCTTTATTATAGCTACGCATGCCCAAGAACACAAGAGTAACTGCTGTCAAACCTAGAGCAATCAGTCTATCCCCAAATTCCCCCTCAGCACAGCTCCACTGGCTCACGCTAACCACTCAGTCAAGCCACATTTGACAGTGTTGACTATTTTGCATTCACTCAATAATATTGCTAGAAAAACTAGTTTGATCATTTTGTAGAAGTTAAACTCATGCCATCCATGAACTAGCATATGCTAAGCAGCTTTTTTGTTTGTTTGTTTTTGTTTTTGTATTTAGTACAGGGTAGACCAGATTCATAGCGATTGCCTTGTTTTCAGCCTCCCACGTGCTGGGCTTACAGGCATGCACCACCACACTCAGTTTCAGCTGTGTCTCAGTGCGCCCCAGAAGCTGAGCTGGCACCTTCAGCTGGGGATTGAACATGGCTGCTGTGCTCGGCCTAAGCAAGCACCTTAGTATGCTAAACTATCTGGCCCACCCAGCATATGCTAAGTACTAAGTATAGCAACCCTGGCAATTTCATCTAGCATCCAAACCATGAATCTGATTTTAATCCCTGTTCCAGCACGGCAGCAAAATGAGGCTTCCAAATTTCTCCTGAAAGGGAGAGTATTTAAAACACTCTTGGGAGCTGGGTGTGGTAGTGCACGCCTGTAACTCCAGCACTTGGGAGCCTGAGGCAGGAGAATCAGTGCAAGTTCAAGACCAGCCTGGGCTACAGAAATGAGCTCAAGGCCAGCCTGAGCTGCATAGTGAGACCCTGTCTCAAAAAGACAAAATAAATAAATAAAATAAAATAAAATAAAAAAAACTCTTGGGGCCCGGGTAGAATCTCTAGTCACTCCAGAAACCAGGTCTCCACCAAGAGTATTCTCTAGTAGTCTAACATATACTTGAATATTGAGTGACACCCTGTCTCCAAATAAAAACTAGAAAGGTTTATGAATGTAGCTCAGTAGGAATGCCCTGGATCAACATCAAGAAATAAGAGAAAACTACTGTTTAAAAACACCTGAATCTGTTTGAAATGAGTAGAAAAATAAAGTCGCTGGTTTTGTAATCATAAAGAGTATATGTTGAATTTGTGAGCTCTTTTTTTTTTTTACTTTAGTATCATTACTAAATTTGTTTGGCTATTTGCCAATTTTTCCTATTTTCTAATTAAATTAATTGGGCTCAGAATGATGTTCAGGGATACACTCTATAGAAGAAATTTTCACTTCTTGATTATAATGGAAATTTTTCTAGCATTATGAGGCCTTATCCAAAACACGTTAAGTTTAATTATACATTTGAATATATTCATATTTCACATTTCCCTCTCATTTATTGACAAATAAATACATGATTTACTTTTTATACAGGCAAAAGTAGTAATTCAAGAAAACTGACATGCCTGAACACTTTTACATGTATTTAATACCTTATTACTTTTAAACCAGTCGAAATTTGATTTTATAGCACATTCCCTGATTAACTACAAGCACAGGGTCAAGCTTATGCCATTGACACTTTTATTTCCTGGGTCATTAACATTTATTTAGCAATATTAACCATTTAAGAAGAATTGGACAATTACTTTAAATTTGTCTCTTTCTCACTCTCTAGTATAACTAAAGGTAAACAAGAACCAGATGAAAACATACCTTTCAGGTCTGTGACAACCTCCCATATGACAGAGTGACTACAAATGCACTCCACCTTTTACTGTTGCTCCTTGTCTTCTGGTCACCTAGGCTGGTAATGTTCAGATGACAAAAACATTTTTAAAGGGGATGATGAAGTATCCCGTTCATTTATACATTCATTTAAAATACATATATGAATAAATACATGTATAAATAGGATAAGAAGAAACAGTTAAGCAGAAATAGTTTACAAGCAGTTAGATAGTGGATAGTTAGGGTTCTAGAAAATTTTTGTATCTTTTGTGAGTAATGAGTCAGAACGATTTTGGCTTTCTTTTCACCAATCCTAAAACATTTAGGTCCCATGTGTAATATTTTTTCTCTGATATTTCTTATATATGTCCTCCAGTGTTCCAAACTGTGTGAAGATGTCAGTCATTTCAAGTTCAGCCATTATCAAGTTACATTACCTTACTCAAATGATTTTGAACTTACAGATAATTAATAATCTAAACTAAGTGAAATAATATTTATTTATTTATTTGTTTGTTTGTTTGTTCTTCATTTATGTATTTGGCACAGAGTTTCACTATGTAGCTGGGACTCCTAGTGATCCTCCTATTTTCAGCCTGGGATTTCAAGGATGGAAAACCAGCCCCAGACTCAGTTGCCAGCTTAGCCTGTTCTGGGTATGGGGCCGATGTGGCATGAGGGACCAGGGATCAAACCCTGGTGCCTGCACTTGCCAAAGCAGGCACTCACTCCACTGAGATTTGTTTTTGGCCCATGAAATAATATTTTTAAATGAAGTTTGTTAAAGCATTCTGGTAAAATTTCATAATTAAGCTTGACTTATGAACTTTCAAAAGTTTGATTATTTTTATTTTATGTGGAAGGAAATTTTCATTTATTATAGGATTTTATCTTAAAGTGTCATAAACTGTCAAATAAAAGCATATAATTATCCCTAGAAAACAATTAATTTAAAAGTGGATGCAAATAACTCTAGATTATTAAAATCAGTTTCAATATGTTTGATGTTTTAATTATTAGTTGACTGGAAGGGGAAAATGGGTCTCTATTATCATGAAGTGGTTCTAATTTTCTTTTTTTAAAGAATTATTTATTTTTTTATTTATTATCTTGTTTCAGAACCTTTGTTTGTTTATTCACTCATTTTTACGGCCGGCTCAGCCTGTCCCGAGGGCAGGGCTATCGCAGCATGTGGTGCCGGGGGGATCGAACCGTGGTCCCTATAGTTGCCCCAGCTTTCCCAAGCAGGCACTTTAGACCACTGAGCCATCCTGCTGGGCCAATTTTCTTGCAAATACATAGTATAAATTCTGACCAAGCCTATCCTTTGTGACTTTTTTCCAAATATGATATTCTTACTTGATTTTATATTACATAAGGTGATAAGGAAGCAAGTTTCAAAGTGATAATTCTTGGGTGAGTAGAAGAGAGGAAAGATTGAATTGTTTTATAATATAATTATAGATAGATAGATAGATAGATAGATAGAGAGATAGATAGATGTAAAAGAAAGTTACTAAGCACTGACCTTGGGGAAACTAAAGGTGATTTTATTACACTTAGCTTTTTAATAATCAAGTGTGAGACCCTGCTCAGCACAGCAACATAATTAAAACAATCAATATGCTAGACAAACTTGTCTCAGTGATGGAGGCATCCAGGTAAATACCAGCAATGGTAAAAAGTGAAACAAGATTATGGTAACTTCAGGAAATTTTATGCTGAATGTGGTCTCTCAAAATAATCACATAAATAACCTGAAAAAAATAATTTTAGTTTCAAAACATTACCAAAGTAGTCAATTCTAGACCTTCTATGAAAGTTTACCTCAACAGAAAGCAATTGCTGGGCCGGCCAGATAGCTCAGCAGACTAAAGTACCTGCTTAGGCAGAGAGCTGTGGCAGGGTTCGATCCCTGGTCTGTCATGCCATCCTATCCCCAGGTGCTCTGAGACAGCAAATGAGACTGGGCATGGTGGTGTACGCCTGTAATCCCAGCACTTGGGAGGCTGAAAATGGGAGAATATCTATAAGTCCTACCTACACATGGTGAGAACCTTTAGACTCTGTGTTAAATACATTAAAAAAAAAAAAAAAAAAAAGACAATTACTACTCTATTATACTGTGACCCACACTTTCTAAAAGAGGATCCGGTTTAACACTGACTAAACTTATTATATCTTTAGTTTTGTGCTCTAATTGCTTCTTGTGTTAAACATGTCCTCATCTTGCAAGACCTAGCACAGCCATTGTGCTTTCCAAAACCACACATTCCTTAAAATTATTAGATCTGTTTCAGAACTGTGTTGTGTTAATGCCTTTATGGCATGTTTGTTTCCTGGTTCCCAGCGACCAAGAGTCATCCTATTATTAAATTTCCTAACTCTTCCTTTTTGATGACAACTGGACTTCTTAGGGCTTATCCATGCGATCCAGAGGACACAACATTTTTCATGGACAAATCTCTATGTTCCAATGCAATCTTAAGCACAAAATTACTGTTCTGCCTCCATATTCTCACATAGCACAAGCCTGCCAAATTCTCAGATGATGTATGTCGTATTTTGATGGACTGTCTTAGGGGATTACTGTAATGTTTGTCTCCAGATTTTTGCCTCCCACTCTCACCATCTGGCCTCCTTTCCATTCCATTGCTTCCTACCTACAATTTTGCTCATGCCCTAGAAGATGATAATACATTTCACCTGCCTACCCAATCTTGTGTTTTGAGTTTTCCTCCTTAATTATCCATATCTAGCTCATAGGTCTTCCCTCAGTAGTCATACTATTTTGCTGGTAACTGGAAGTCCTAATGGTAGATGCACTAGTTTCAACCAATACACAAAAATGCCACCAATAAGGGCAAGTAGCAGACAGTACGTGATGAAACTTTTTTTTTTTCTAGTTAAATCAGCACTCAGATCACTCCCTGGTTGTGCCCCAGTGCTAGCCACATGGATACAGGCAGGTATCATCTTTCAGTGAAACTCACACCATTGGAACTGATTGTGAAAACTACTAAAATCTTATCTTTCTCCATGGTTTTCAAATTTAACGTTACTAAGCCTTGCACAACTTTCTATTTAGAAATATCAGTTCATACAAAAAAAGAGGCAAAATCATTCTGTGACTGTTGACCAAAACAAAAAAATAGCAAAATAAAACTACAGTTTTCTTTTAAGGACATTGGCTAGCTACAATTGGCATACAGAACACAGACATTAAGGTCAGAGAGACAAGAGCTGAAACATGATTGCTGTCTATAGGCAAGAATGTAAATAATGCCACCTTGGTGGCCACATGTATGATTATCAGGATTTAGCTCCTATTTTCTTGATACTTTCATTCTTACTTGTTATGGACAAAAACTACATGTCTAATGATACTAAATCAATTGTCTTTAATCAGCAAAAATGAACACTTCTACCTGAAATGGATTCCCAGAGCAAAACTGGATTTTATTGATAAATTTTATAAGAGGATAGCCTATATTTCAAAACTACTTCAGAAAGATTTAAAATTGAAATCCAAATCCAAATCAGTATTATGCTGGAGAGCAACGACTTGAGTTATATGTCAGAAAACTTGCTAAATATCAGCAATAGGTGTTTCTTAGATATTATTTTTCCTTATTTATCAAAACAATACACAAGGTGTCCTTTTCATTACAGGTAACACCAAAACAGAAAGAATTGAAGATAAATGAAACTGCACTACAATTTCTACAAGGGAAAAAATCTCTAATGTTCTTCCTTTAAAGCCACAGATTTCATAATGCAATATTGCAAAATAATATCTTCTGTGATTGCAATATAAAATAGAGGCTTCTGGCATTTGTTGTTTTTATTTCATGTAACTAATAAACTTACTTTTAAGGAGGTTTTGAAGCAATATTTCAGTTACATAAAAGTTTTTGTTTTCACAGTATCACAAATAACGCATAATAACTAGGATAGAAACCTCATATACTGCAATTTGATACTGTGTTTATTCATTCAGAAATCTATTTAAGTTAGCAAATCTGAATGAAGGGTTGTGTTTCTAACAGGTAGAAAAGCATGCATTTCATAAAATAACAACATCTATTATCCAATGACTACAAATGAAGATAATAAAATGCAATAAAGAAATGCAATTGCTTCTTTAAGAATTTTGTTTCCCCATCTGTTAGGACAAAATGATGTGAAGAACTAATTCATAAAGTCGCAAAATGTCACAGAGTTTCTAACCAAATAATCAAAAATCTATTTTCGTTGTTCTCCAGCCAAGAATGTGGGGACTCAACGCATCCATTTCAATGTGAGATCTTCAGAGTGCTGGAAACAATCACTTCAGGCTCTTGATGCATCCACGAGCCTTCAGTTCATGAGCCAGGGATGGCTTTCATCACTTGACCTTGGTCTGTGAACTACAGGTGGTTCACATGTGGGGACAGAAAGGACCAAGTCACTGGTCTATGCGGCAGCTGAGGGCCAACGTGATTTTACTCAACTGCCCCCCTCTTCCACAGGCAAAACAAAGAAGCTGAACTTCAAAGAGAAAATGACCAAGTATGATGGAAGGGAGCTCTGAAAAGCATAGGCATTTTCTTTGTCTTTCTGTACTCTGGTTTAAGAACCCCAAGAAGAGTGCCTACAATGCAAAACAAACAAACAAACAAACAAACAAATACCTCCATATCTAAAGAATATGAGCTTACCTAGCTAACTTAAAGAAAAACTTGTTCATGGGACTAATGAATAATTTCATGATATTTGAAGAATATTTGGCTTTCCAATTTTTTATATTTTTCCATTTTTTATTTTAAAGAGAAGCATAAATGCCAATATAAATGATAAAGAATTTCAAAATAAGATGATAGGAGGGCCAGCTTGATAGGTAGGTAGACCAAAGGGCCTGCTTTGGCAGAGCGCAGCAGCCAGGTTCCATCTGAGGCATGCTGTGCTGGCCCCGCCTCCCGGACATGCTGAGATGGTGATTGAGACTGAGCGTGGTGGTGTGTGCCTGTAATCCCAGCACTTTGGGAGGCTGAAAGCAGGAGAATCACTACGAGTCCGATCTACATAGTGAGACCCTGTAGACCTTGCATCCCCTGTCCTAAATGGATAATAAAACAAGATGATAGGAAATTAATCGTGCTTATTGTAATGCATATGTTATCTTCAAAGTAGTTACTTATATTACCAGATACAGGCATGTAAAATTGATCAAAAAATAAAAGCACTAACTGTTCCTTTCAATAAACTAGTAGAAATTAGCAGTTAAATTGTTTTAGCATATATATATATATATATATATATATATATATATATCCCTTCCTTGTTCACAACTTTTGACCATCCTAGTTTTGTTTTTTTTTTTTTTTTTTTTTTTTTTTTTTTTTTTTTTTTTTTTTTTTTTTTTTTTTTTTTTTTTTTTTTCTTTTTGAGTACATTCTTTCATTTCACAATATGTACTGTATGTATTTGATCTTACTCTTTTGGGTTTGTATACTAGGGAGACAATAAAATGTTTACACATGTGGGACTTGTTTATTTCACTCATGAATAGGGTCTCTAGTTGCTTCATTTACATATAATAACCTCCAGTGCATCTTTCTTTACAGCTCAGTAATACTCAGTTGTAAAAAAAAAATGTGTATATCACATCACTTTTACCCATTCCTCAATTGATGAGCACTTCAGTTGTTTCCAAGATTTAACTATGACAAATTATGCTGCTGTAAAAATGGGTGCATTTACATAAAAGATGAGCACAACTCAAATAACAGAAAGAAACCACAAAACTGGGCAAGCAATTAAACAGAAGGAAAAGTAGAGAGCCACCAGCAGAAAAGTAACATGGCAAAGATAAGCCAATACATATGAGGTTATAATTATTATAAATGGTCTCAATTCATCAATTAAAAAAAAACAGACTGGAAGAGTAGATTATAAACAAAATCACAAAATTATAAGTGAAGTTTTTAACTTTTTGTTATTGTTGTTTGTAGTGTATGTTTTTCCAGTGTTAGTTTTTTAAAGCCAAATTAATTATACATACCAACTATAGAATTGTTTCCATTGAAAATTATGGCAACTCAGGAAACTTTTTTTTGGGCTCACTACAATGATCAACTAAATGAGCTTATTTTGTATCTTACTTATAATTCCTTTCCCTTCTGTGAAATTTACATTTGGATTACATGCATTGTTTCAGATATTGATTCATTTTGATTGAGAGTTGATTCCTAGCATTCTCTAAGGAATGGTTGACATCCATATGCATGTTATAGCAAGATTTGTGGATTCAGAGAAAGCTTTAGGAAATTTAGTTTCAAAATATATACGTAAATCCATTGGTTAGTGAAGAGA
The DNA here is from genome assembly GCA_004027025.1 of Myocastor coypus. Lineage (NCBI taxonomy): Eukaryota > Metazoa > Chordata > Mammalia > Rodentia > Myocastoridae > Myocastor > Myocastor coypus. The sequence goes on from PVJA010001847.1 coordinate 30,641, forward strand.
TTGGTGGAAGGAATGGGGAACAGTTTCATGGAAGAAAGGACATTTGTAGAACTATGAGATAAGGCTGACCACATAGATTGTGAGAAGTTTTAGGAAGACTGGTGAGATTAAAGAGCAGAGATTAAGGGGCTGGCGAGATAGCTCAGGGGACTAAGTGCTTAGGCATTTAGTCCGCTTGCCGGCCCTGCCCTGGGCTCACTGAGCTCACTGTGGAGACCAGGTGTGGTGGCACACATCTGTAATCCTAGTGCTGGGGAGGCTGAAAACAGTAGGATCACTATGAGTCCAAACTGTGTATTGAGACCCTATACTGAATACATTAAAGAAAAAACAAACAAAACAGTAAGAAGGAATAAAGTCAACCCAAAGAGAAAGCTGAACTGGACGGTTTGGAGATGCTAACAACTAGACTTTAATATAGCTGAAGTCATATTAAGACCTTGAAGAGCATAAAGCAGAGCATGATGTGTTTTTTTGAGTGTTTTCAAATACCCCTCTCACTGCCATTTGAAGGACAGATGTGGTACAGGCAGCTGTCAAAAGCTAATGGGGAGAAAATGGGTAAGAAACCATGGCTGGGAGCAGATGATTACACAATTAACTAGAATACAGTCAGCAGGTGCGAGATAGGCAGACAGCTGGGGAATTCACAGGCAAGATCAATGGGAGAGGTAATCAATGTTGTGTTAACAAAACAAACAAACAAACAAAAAAAGGTTGCAGGGTGAATCCTGAGTCATCACCTCACACAATAGTGTGTGGATGGTGCAATGCTGTCTAAGATGGCAACGTTTCGGGGAGAAATATTATACAAAAAAGATTTGCATGCATTTAATTTTGTTTTGTTTTATGGCCAGCTCTGACTGCCCTGAGGGTGGGGCTGGTGCAGCATGTGGTGCTGGGGATCAAACCGTGGTCCCTGCAGCCACCTAAGCTTTTCTAAGTAGGTACTTTAGACTGCTGAGCTATCCTGCAGACCCCATGCATATATTTAATTTTGGAAATAAGTTCTGAATGCTTTCAAAAAAATCATAAAATAGTTGTCAAGTAGAATGTTGAGAAATAGCAAAATGATGTCCCAAAGATCCTTGGTTTAAGTTTCGAATACTTAGCAGAGGAATTCAGGTTTCTGTCTACTTTCTTTTTTTCCGAAGAGCATAGGTATAGAAATACTGATTTCTTTTAGACAGAATGCAGCAGTTCAGCTCCCAGAAGGAAATGTGGTCCATAGTCACACTGGCTGCTCGCTAGTGTAATTAGCTAGTAATTTGTCCAAATCTCTAGGTAAAGTTATTTTTGGTAGCAGATAATCATCTTACTGTTCTGTCTGGAAATTTATTTGCCCAGTAATACTTACCAAAGTTACTGTAGTTTTAACTTTGTATTTTCTGATGAAGAATATTTCTACTAATTTTTTTTTTTCTATATTTAGGGCAGGGTCTACAGGGTGTTCAGTGTCTCGCTATGAAGACCAGACTTGTAGCGATCCTCTTGTTTAAATCCTCCTAAGCGCTGGTATTACAGGCATGCACCACCATGGCCCAATCTCAATTGCCGTTTCAGCGCCCCCTGAGGGCAGGGCTAGCATGGCAGGAGAAGGATCAAAACCTGGCAGCTGGTATCTGCCTCAACAGGCGCTTTAGTCCGTTGAGCTATCAGGCCTGCCCATAAGAATACTTCTACTATTTTGAAAAATGTGTCATTAGACAGATTTTTATATTAAAAGACATCTTAGATACATGATTAGTTTAACGTAGGAAGCAGACATGCTAATGGGATATTTCCTCCTATTTTGATATTTACTTTTTTTGAAAAGTCATCTCTCAGTGACGTATAAGTTGCATTTTTAGGAAAGTTTTTGTTTCACATAACTTGTTTATTCTCGTTAGTATCTTTAAAATATCTACCCCAATTCAAAACAAATAAAATAACCAAAGTTGCACTTTCCTAAAAGATTTGGGAGTAGTTGTTTGTAAATATTGAAAAATGTTCATTTATTTTCTGGATATTAAAGATCTTTTGTAAATTTGAAAGAGACCAAGAGATGGAGGTAGGGGTGAGAGTAGAAAAGAGCATAAATAAAGAATTAAGGTATTTGTGTACATGGACCAGCTTCCTGTAATGAATATAATCATTATGTACAGCAAATATGTACTCATAAAAATAAAAAAAATAATGGTAATACAGTTGGTCTACATTGATATGTGACACTTCTAACTCTGTTTCAGTGATTATTTGGGAAATATTTATCACCTATATGAATGGTCATTGTTATTTCTCATCCATGTGATGACATTTGTTATGTGTGTCTAGTTGTTCCCCAAAATCCCCAGGCCATCATGGGATGGCTGCTGGAGTTTGTGATGGATTATTATTGTGGGTGTGGATGCTGCACCTGCCCTGGGACAGGTAATTTGCATTACAATGCAAGGAGGGGTGAGAGGCTGGCTGGCTGCCTGGGCTGCTGCCACTCCCTTTGCTCTGGCTCTTTGCTGCCTCAATAAAAGGTTGTTCTCTGCTCCCATGGTGGCTCTGTCTGGGAACCAGCCAAGTATGGATGGAAAGCTCCAATAACTGTGAGCTAAACAAACCTTTCTTTCCTAGATATTTGTCCTAGCAACAAAAGAAGAGTAACTGAGACAGCACTGGGTCTGCAGGAGAACACGTGTGGAAACAGGAAGGAGGCAGTGGTCAGAAAAAGGAATGTTTAATCCAGTTTTACGGATTACAATCAGCTATGTGGAGTGTAGAGTTAAGGTAGTTGGCAGAACAGTTCTTATTCCATCATTTAATTTAATGTCCTGAGTATATAAATTGCAGTATATACCAGTCCATAAATATAACATATTAATCCAAAGCTTATTCATTTGTTAAAATTACCTGATATTTTGTTACACTTACTAGCCTAATAAGTCGTCTACCTGCCTCAAAGTGTAAAACAAGAACATTCAAGATATCTTTTATGGTAATTTTGTATGTTTATTCCTCTTTATAATTAAAAATATATATGCAAAAGGGCCAAGGAGATTCTTGGGGGCATAAGCACTTGCCTGGCAAGCACAAGGCCCTGAGCTTGATACCCAGTAACCCCTAATATATATATATGGAACTTTTCCCTCTTCCCATCCTTAAGCACATATTCAGAGTGGAAATACAAGGCCAAGTTCAGAGAAATGTCAGAATGGCTACTGACAGCATGTTATACATTATCATTGGTACAGAATATCACAAAGATATTAATATAAAAAACTGTTCCATGAAATATTTTAGATAAACAAACCTAATTAAAGACACAATAAGTAGTCCCTAGATGTTAACTGACGTCATTTAATTCTTGTAACTACATTTTACATAATACTCTACTTGGCAACATATAAATTTGTTAGTAGTAGTAAAGAGGGAACAAAACTTCCTTATCTAGTACTGAACAAATAGTCAAGGTTAGAAATTTAAACTCTTCCAAAGCTGATATACCATTTTCTATCTCAGTGCACCTTTTATTCGCTAAAAGTAAAAATATTTTTACCATAGCAAAAAAGAAAATAATATATATACATAATTAGAAAAGATGGTTAGGGCTTTTCTTAAATACTTGTGTGCCTATTACTTTTGGTTGGACTGACCTACTCTTTGATAGATGATGGGTTTGGGAGTCCCTGAGTCTGACAGCGTTATGAGCAGGCGGGGCCAAGCTGGAGGCAGTGGGTCCTCCAGGCATAATTTGGTGCTGCCTTCCTCTCTGGCACTCTCCCTGTTCTGTTCCTGGCTGCCAATGAAGGAACAGCTTTGCTTTGCTCTATCCTTCCATGTTCAGCCTCACCTAAGACCCACATGGATAAAGCCACCAGACCACGCCCTGGAACCTCTGAAACAAATGATTCAAATAAATCATTTCCTTCCTGTTGTACTTTATCCTTCTTGTCCCAGATTGGAAAGTTCACCAATATAACTTGCTTTAGAGAATCTTTAGGCAACTGTTTCATAGCCGTCATTAAAAAAAGAAAAGAAAAATGCATCCGATCTCAAAGATTTTGAGGCATCTTATTTTATCTTTCAAGGTCATTTATCAAGAGACTCTGAAATATCCTTGTAAGTTTTGAATTTAGGAAGATGTATTTGTGTTTTTAGCAGATAAAAATTTCAAAATTATAGCCAGGATAAGAATGAAGTAGTTTTTACAAAGTATATGCTCCATATATTCACACATCTATTCAAAAAATAACTATTGAGTATGTGTTATGCACAGACGCTGTCCTGGACACTTGTAATTGGTAATGCAAATTAATAAGACAGATAGATTAGTCAAGCATATTTTGCCAGAATACATAAAAGACAGTTAAGGCAATAAATTCAATTAAGATATATTGTTAGAAATGCAGCTTAAAAATATTCTTCAAAATAACTTGATTTGTGCTCTCCACAAATGTCAAGATAAAAATTAAAAAAATAAAAAAAAATTTAAGAAGCTTTAAAAACAACAGATCCCTAATAAAATGTTAAAATAACAGGAAAATTAAATGTGGTACATGACCCTACACTGGCTCTTGAAGGAGAAATAGCTCAGTGGCCTCACCAGTACAACGGATGAGTTTGAA